>QNTS01000712.1:519503-531331 GCA_003317085.1 Hucho hucho | reverse complement strand
GTAGTAGTAACCGCAGCAGGTAGTAGTAACCGCAGCAGGTAGTAGTAACCGCAGCAGGTAGTAGTAACCGCAGCAGGTAGTAGTAACCGCAGCAGGTAGTAGTAACCGCAGCAGGTAGTAGTAACCGCAGCATGTAGTAGTAACAGCAGCATGTAGTAACCGCAGCATGTAGTAGTAACCACAGCATGTAGTAGTAACCACAGCATGTAGTAGTAACAACAGCAGGTAGTAACATGTAGTAGTAACCACAACATGTAGTAACATGTAGTAGTAACCACAGCATGTAGTTAAACAATTTAAAGGCAATGCTACCAAATACTAATTGAGTGTATGTAAACTTCCGACCCACTGGGAATGTGATGAAAGAAAGAAAAGCTGAAATAAATCATTTTCTCCACTATTATTCATTTCACATTCTTAAAATAAAGTGGTGATCCTAACTGACCTAAGACAGGGAATTCTTACTAGGATTAAATGTCAGTAATTGTGAAAAACTGAGTTCAAATGTATTTGGCTAAGGTGTATGTAAACTTCCGACAACTGTAGTAGAAGTAACTGCAGCAGGTAGTAGTACCCGCAGCATGTAGTAGTAACCACAGCAGGTAGTAGTACCCGCAGCATGTAGTAGTAACCGCAGCAGGTATTAACCGCAGCATCATGCAGTAGTAACTTCAGCAGGTAGTAGTAACCACAGCATCATGCAGTAGTAACCGCAGCATCATGCAGTAGTAACCACAGCATCCTGTAGTAGTAACTTCAGCAGGTAGTAGTAACCGCAGCATCATGCAGTAGTAACTTCAGCAGGTAGTAGTAACCGCAGCATCATGCAGTAGTAACCACAGCATCCTGTAGTAGTAACTTCAGCAGGTAGTAGTAACCGCAGCATCCTGTAGCAGTAACTTCAGCAGGTAGTAGTAACTTCAGCAGGTAGTAGTAACCGCAGCATCATGCAGTAGTAACCGCAGCATCATGCAGTAGTAACTTCAGCAGGTAGTAATGCCGGTCTACAGATGGACCCTACTCGTCTAGTGAGATGTTCTATAACACACTTTGGAATGAATCTTGGCCTGAATGATTTCCTATGGCAGGGATTTATGTGAAATCCCTATTTATTAGTATTTACCAGCCCTATGTGGAAAATCCCACTCCCCAAAGCAGTCATTTTCACTTTCTGCAAGGAATTCAGAGTTTCCCTGAAAGAAATGGAGCTTGGCTCCAAATTAGACAATGCAACACATAAACATGGGAAAAACCCAAATGTTCCTATGAAAGTGCCAGAACGAAAGTGAAAGCTGCAAATGTAGGGCATTGAAATAATACTTCTCCCTCTCTGTATATGTGTTGCACATGCCATCAATGGCTGATACACAGACATTAAAAATGAAAACCTTGGCATGTAGAAGAGCCTTCTATCTATACAGTAGCTGTACAGGATAATGAGAGAGAGAAGTATTATTTAAATGCCCTACATTTGCAGTTTTCACTTTCGTTCTGAGAGAGAGAGAGAGACCATATCTTCCTGATAGGTGACTCTGACCCCCTGAGCTTATCTTCATCCCTGGATGACCCGACATCAGTTCATTAACTAATATAAAGATATGTCGCGGGAGAATTTCCAAAATCCTGAAGAAAGAAATATATATAATATTGCCTTTATCTCAAAATCATTGTAATGTGGTTAACTTTAAAAATCTATTTGGTATTTTGACCAAAGAAAATGATCTGACGTGAACAGATTTGATGTGATTGGTCAAAAGACCAATTAGTGGAAAAGAGATCAGAATTGGGATCCCTGTGTAAACGAGAGCCAGAGTGGAGAACCTAAACGTAAAATTGTTAGAGGTATGCAAAACATACATGTAGGTCTATAGTAGGTAGGCTACAGTCAATACAAACATAACATATTGATACGACTTTCTTTGTATCTAATCTCACATTCTCTGAATGAGTTATCTCCTGTCGCTGCAACCGGGTCTCAGAGTATTTCGGATTATTCTCTATGTAAATCCGGAACATGACGTGTTACGTTTCGCATGGTATGTATTAATTTGTGGATTTCCATCACCCATTTCGTATGATATGTTACGAATTTGCTGAATGTTCAATATGTTACGAATTGGCCAAACGTATGCTAGCTAAAAATGTGTAAGTAGTTGAAAAGTTGCCCCTGATGAGATTCGAACTCGCAACCTTTGGGTTGATAGAGGTTTGCATTATACGCCCAGCCATGCACCCCGACCTAACCATACCAAATGTAACATATTATACTAAATTGCATGTCCCTGATTTCCGTTAACTATGTTACTTCTAGTCTGCGTTTCAAACTCAAAGTAGACAGCCCTCGGCCCTACACCCTCAGCCCTTGAATGATGATTTACATCATCACATCCGAGTGTACCTAAATGTCCCTTGCCCAAGCGAGGGAGAGTGATGATTGAAGAGGCAACAGCCTTGGTGGAAATCTTGAAGTTGAGCTTAAAAACAACCAGCCTTAAGCTATTAATGTAACGTTACCTAGTAAGCTAACGTTCTAGCTAGTGCTCCGGTCATGTAGCTAGCTAGTTTTATAGTTTGGTAATTTATTACAATACATTTCAGAATTTCAAAGAATATGTTAATGAATCTAGCAACGTTTTATAGGCTCCTCACTACGAGACTAAGCCAAATTGCCAACGCTAAAATCAATGTGTGTATATATATTTTTTTTTTTAAGCAAGCAAGCTTCGTACTTTTTTCTGACATGCTGAAAATGCAGCCTTTTTTATTAAAATGTAGACTTCGCAGCCACCAGAGTTTGACATGTGACTACAGTTTGCATTGAATTGTAGGTCCTATCAACCCCGCAAGTGAAGTTGTTCACTCGCCGAGAGGACAAAGTTAGTCAATTTGACCACTTTCCTCCACTGTTTTCCCTACTTAACAATATCACCCAACCCCAGAACTTTCTCCCCCCTCACTTGTATACAACCTCCTTCTGCAACTCCATTATGTCATTTTTTTACTGAAAAAATCAAAAACATCCACCAGCACCTTGGATCTATCCCTCACCTCAGCATCTCAGTCGACTTTCACCCATCCACACATTCATTTTCTTCCTTCCAGCTACCCGCTATTTCAGAAATCACAGAACTTATCAGGAAATCCAAGCCTTCCACTTGTCAACTTGACCCCTTTCCCACACAACTTGTTAAAGCCTGCCTTTCCTCCCTGGTTCCCCTCATTTCTGCTATCATCCATTCCTCTCTCACTACTGGAACTGTTCCTACATCTTTCAAAACTGCTGCTATTACCCCAATTTTGAAAAAAATTGGTGCGGATCCCTCCGACTTCAACAACTTCCGTCCTATATCCAATTTACCATTCATTTCCAAAATTCTTGAAAAAACAGTTTCCTCTCAACTCCATTCTCATCTATCCCACAATAACTTGTATGAACAGTTCCAGTCCGGGTTCCGTCCACTTCATAGCACCGAAACAGCCCTTATCAAAATCACCAATGACCTCCTTATGGCAGCTGATTCTGGACTTCTTACCATCCTCATCCTCCTCGATCTGAGTGCAGCCTTTGATACCATCAGTCACACCGTCCTCCTCAACAGGTTATCTTCCATTGGCATTAGCCACACTCCGTTAGACTGGTTCACATCTTATCTCTCTGGCCGCACTCAGTTCATTCAACTTAAATCTTTTAAATCCAGTCCCTCCGCCGTCACTTCTGGTGTGCCCCAGGGCTCTGTCCTGGGGCCCCTACTTTTCATCATTTATCTCCTGCCCCTGGGCAATATCTTCCGCAAATTCAATATTCAATTCCACTGTTATGCTGATGACACCCAGCTCTACTTTTCGACCAAACCCTCGTCCACTCTCCCGCCCACCTCCCTTACTGACTGCATCTCGGAAATAAAAACCTGGTTTTCCCAAAACTTCCTCAAATTAAACAGTAATAAAACTGAGGTTCTCCTTATTGGCACTAAATCTACTTTATCCAAAACCGACAGTTTTTCTCTTAATATTGATAACTCCTCCGTTTCACCCTCCCCACAGGTTAAGAGTCTGGGTGTCATCCTTGACAGCACATTATCTTTTCAATCGCACATTAATAACATTACACGGTCTGCCTATTTCCATCTACGAAACATCAATCGACTCCGTCCCTCCCTTACCCCCCATACTGCCGCCGTCCTTGTCCACAGTCTCGTCACTTCCCGTTTGGACTACTGCAACTCTCTCCTTTTTGGCCTCCCTCATAAATCCCTCCATAAACTTCAACTGGTCCAGAATTCAGCTGCCCGCATCATTACTCGAACCCCCTCCATTCATCACATCACTCCTGTTCTCCAACAGCTTCACTGGCTCCCGGTCCAGTTCCGTATCCAATTCAAAGTCCTTCTGTTAACATTCAAGTCCATCCATAAACTCGCCCCCCCATATTTGTCTGATCTCCTCCAGGGTCCAACTTCCACCCGCTCCCTTAGATCCTCTTCCTCCATACACCTGTCTGTCCCCCCCGCCCGTCTCACCACTATGGGGAGCAGAGCATTCAGCCGCTCTGCTCCCCGTCTCTGGAACTCATTACCATCCCAACTCAGAAACATCGATTCATTTTCCCATTTCAAATCACAACTCAAAACACACCTGTTTAAAACTGCCTATCTCACTTGACGTCAATTGCTCTGCTTCTTTTGTTGTTTTTAATGCTGTTCTATGCTTTTAAATGTCTTATGTTTCCCTGTACGGTGTCCTTGAGTGTCGAGAAAGGCGCCTTAAATAAAATGTATTATTATTATTATNTATCCAATTTACCATTCATTTCCAAAATTCTTGAAAAAACAGTTTCCTCTCAACTCCATTCTCATCTATCCCACAATAACTTGTATGAACAGTTCCAGTCCGGGTTCCGTCCACTTCATAGCACCGAAACAGCCCTTATCAAAATCACCAATGACCTCCTTATGGCAGCTGATTCTGGACTTCTTACCATCCTCATCCTCCTCGATCTGAGTGCAGCCTTTGATACCATCAGTCACACCGTCCTCCTCAACAGGTTATCTTCCATCGGCATTAGCCACACTCCGTTAGACTGGTTCACATCTTATCTCTCTGGCCGCACTCAGTTCATTCAACTTAAATCTTTTAAATCCAGTCCCTCCGCCGTCACTTCTGGTGTGCCCCAGGGCTCTGTCCTGGGGCCCCTACTTTTCATCATTTATCTCCTGCCCCTGGGCAATATCTTCCGCAAATTCAATATTCAATTCCACTGTTATGCTGATGACACCCAGCTCTACTTTTCGACCAAACCCTCGTCCACTCTCCTGCCCACCTCCCTTACTGACTGCATCTCGGAAATAAAAACCTGGTTTTCCCCAAACTTCCTCAAATTAAACAGTAATAAAACTGAGGTTCTCCTTATTGGCACTAAATCTACTTTATCCAAAACCGACAGTTTTTTTCTTAATATTGATAACTCCTCCGTTTCACCCTCCCCACAGGTTAAGAGTCTGGGTGTCATCCTTGACAGCACATTATCTTTTCAATCGCACATTAATAACATTACACGGTCTGCCTATTTCCATCTACGAAACATCAATCGACTCTGTCCCTCCCTTACCCCCCATACTGCCACCGTCCTTGTCCACAGTCTCGTCACTTCCCGTTTGGACTACTGCAACTCTCTCCTTTTTGGCCTCCCTCATAAATCCCTCCATAAACTTCAACTGGTCCAGAATTCAGCTGCCCGCATCATTACTCGAACCCCCTCCATTCATCACATCACTCCTGTTCTCCAACAGCTTCGCTGGCTCCCGGTCCAGTTCCGTATCCAAGTCAAAGTCCTTCTGTTAACATTCAAGTCCATCCATAAACTCGCCCCCCCATATTTGTCTGATCTCCTCCAGGGTCCAACTTCCACCCGCTCCCTTAGATCCTCTTCCTCCATACACCTGTCTGTCCCCCCCGCCCGTCTCACCACTATGGGGAGCAGAGCATTCAGCCGCTCTGCTCCAGTCTCTGGAACTCATTACCATCCCAACTCAGAAACATCGATTCATTTTCCCATTTCAAATCACAACTCAAAACACACCTGTTTAAAACTGCCTATCTCACTTGAGGTCAATTGCTCTGCTTCGTTTGTTGTTTCTAATGCTGTTCTATGCTTTTAAATATCTTATGTTTCCCTGTACGGTGTCCTTGAGTGTCGAGAAAGGCGCCTTAAATAAAATGTATTATTATTATTATTAAGATGCCAATCAAACTGCATCCGGTTTCAATTTGGATTTCCGGAGGGAAAGTGGCTAGTGCAAGGGCTGAGGGGGTCAAAATAACGTGTTTGGACTGCAGCCCTATCATTGACTAGTAGGCTACAAAGCGTCAAAGGGGAATCTACAACGGGAACTCCCCCCCCAATAAAATGACATGTATAAATATCAACATGGGCAAAGGACAGAAAGGCTATGTTCTCAAGGTTTCTACTAGAAAATAACTACCTGTAATTTCTCAAAACAGAATGACTGCGTTCGCGCTTTGGATAGTATTGCTGCCTACTGCAGGTAAGAACTAAATAGTTTTCCTAAAATACTGTAGTTTTAAGTTTTATGAGGTAAAATATGTTTAATTTTGACAAATTATTATCTCTATTTTTAAAGCGTCGAAATTTGTCCTAAAGCTCACACCGAAGGATCCCATGGCTCGAGTCGGCGACAGTCTGGTCCTGACGTGCAAAGCCAGTGGCTGCGCCGAAGCCGTTACGTTCACCTGGGCTTCATTGCGTGACCAGTCGCTCTACGGTAAAACGGAGACCAACGGGACAGTGTCTCTGCAAATATTTAACCCATTGGGAGTTCAGCACATCAACAAGGTCGTCTGCAAGGCCACATGCAGAACCAAAGGAGAAAACATACAAAACACGCAAACGTCTACTAATGTGAACGTCTATGGTAAGTTTTGTGCGTCTTTTTTTATTGTAGGCTTTTATAGTAGAACGTCTTCATGAACAGTAGCTTATAACCTCTTCAGATCATGCGCAATTGCTTTGAAGTTTATAATATTAAATTAATCCACTAGTATACACACTCTCGGGGTTCCTCCCAAATCAAGAACATTCCAATGAATCTAAAGTGTTTTAGGCACACGGCTACGGCTACTGCATCCATCCTACTGTATGGCGATAGGCATCCATCCTACTGTATGGCGATAGGCATCCATCCTACTGTATGGCGATAGGCATCCATCCTAAAAAAGAATAAAACATTTGCCAATAAGCGTTGCGCTAAACTGTGAATGGTCCTGGAGGTGAAAGTGTCAAGGGAAACCTGCTTGGATTTGGCGACTCCTATCAAATCGCTTTGAGAGCATAGTCATCATTAACAGAGACAACTTGAATTGTTGCATCTCGTTGTGTTGTCCTCCTGTGGCTAGCTAGTTAGCTAGCTAAAATTGACCCTTTCCTAAATTAGCCATGGACGGAGATAGGGATTTGGACTTGTGGATTTACTTTAATTCTATGTACTGGGCAAGGATTATAAAGGCGATTCTGATGTTGAAATGGTGATGGAATAGGGAGGCAGCTCCTACGGTAACTGTGGTTCTAAATCAATAGTTGTTTAGTAATCCAAAAATGTCAGAAACATTGACTTGCTACAGTAGTGAGTTAAAATGTAACTTGGACACATGTTAGTTTGTCTGTAGCTGTATATATCTTCTCTTTGGCTACTATCTGTAGGTCTTATTTCAAATTACTGCTGCAAAACCCATTATCTTCTGAAATGCTACGACCCAATGTATTTTGATTAACCATTAATTGATTTGTCATTGACAGCCTTACCAAAGGATCCCACCATGTCAAGAAGTGACCTTTTGACTGAGGGTCAGGAGAGTAACCTCACCTGTACAGTTCCAGATGTGTACCCAGCTGAACGTCTAATCATTGAGTGGCTACTGGGAGATGAAGTTCTCCTCAAACAAGATGAACATCTGGATGAAAAGAATGTCACCTCAGTGTTGAAATACAGACCGACAGCCCAGAACAATGGACAGAATGTTACCTGCAGAGCCACGCTGGACATTGGGATTGACCAGAGAACCAGGGAGACTGTCGTATCAATGACCGTTCAATGTAAATACATATCTGTCAAGAGTTGTTCAATCATTCTCATAAGACAATGTTTCAAAATACAATTTGGGGTACAAGTTAAAGAAGCTATACAGAACGTTTGCCTCTGGGGTGCTCTTGAGCCAAAAGGGGTCCCCTAAATTGTATTTAACTAGGCAAGACCGTTAAGAACAAATTATTATTTACAATGACGGCCTAGGAACAGTGGGTTAACTGCCTTGTTCAGGGGCAGAATCACATTTTTTTTTTTACCTTGTCAGCTCAGGGATTCGATCTAGCAACCTTTCGGTTACTGGCCCAATGCTCTAACCACTAGGCTACCTGCCGCCCCAGAATGGACAGAAATATTCTCCAGAAATGACCTCATTGGACAGAAAGGAGCATACCCATGAGCAAAATAATACATTGTTTGCATAAAACTAAGGGTTTGTTTAATATTATGTCATAGGTAAATGAACCAGCCAACATTTGACGTAAACAATTAGCAACTAATCATAATGTGTATCTAACAACCATTATTTTCCCCAATGTAGATTCCCCCAGAAATATCACTATCTCAGAGAACACTCAGGTGAATATCGGAGACAGTTTTACACTGACGTGTCGTGCTAAGGGAAACCCTGAACCTACGGTGTTGTGGAGAAAACTGGAACAAGATGGCCGCTCAGTCGTGGCAGGAGAGGGTGCGACCCTATTGGTGGAAGAGGCGTCATGGTCCCACGGTGGCGAGTATGAATGCGTAGCCCACAACGTCGTAGGAAACCAAACAGCTCACATGACTGTTAATGTTCAAGGTGAGTCAAATAAAAGCAAACTATATCAGCTTGTGGTTAGTATTCTTAAAGGTGTATCCCATTGCAATCCCATTTCTAGTGGACAAATACTGACTGTAAGACAAAGATTAAAAAAGACTAAAGTAAGTTTATAATACATAAGGACAAAAAAGCATGCTTAATATTTTGTCAACTTTGGAACCATGAAGATGCCCTTGGAAATCAACTAGTTAATTTTACTTTGTGAAATACCTTATGAACATAGTTTACTATCATTATTATTCACATTTTATGTTGACATTTTTGTATTTATATAACTTCATTGATATATGATTTTGTTACTCATTGCCCCTGGCAGGTCCTCCAGAGAAGCCTGTTCTTTATCGGAGCCCATCTGGTGAGCTGAAAGCGGGGGACAGTGTGACCATTACCTGCCAATCAGAGAGTGGGCCGCAGGGGAATGTGGCATTACGCCAGTTGACCGGCAGTCAGGGGGTGGAGCTACAGTCCAACCAGGGCCACACCTCCACCTCAATCACTGTCCAATCGCTGACAGCTAGAGACTCAAGACTGTATGAATGTCAGGCTACCAATCCCTATGGGAAACAGACATCTTACATCAACTTCACAGTCAGAGATGAGCTTTATACAGAGATCCAGAGAACCACAGAGACTGTCACATCAGTTACAGTTCAATGTAAGTACATTTCTGTCAAGAGTTGTTCAATCATTCTCATTAGACAATGTTTCAAATACAATTTGGGTACAGGTTAATGAGGCAATACAAAACTTTTGCTTCTGGGGTGCTCAAGATAAAGGGGGTCCCATAAATGGACATAAATATTCTCCGGAAATTACCTCATTGGACAGAAAGGAGCACATAGTTTTAGGCAAACAAAGGGTTTGTTTCATATTATGTCATCGGTATATGAACTATACAGCAAACAAGCCAATATTTGACGTAAACAATTAGCAACTAAACTTCCATCGTGTGTATATATAACAACCATTATTTTTCCCAATGTAGATTCCCCCAGAAATATCACTATCTCAGAGAACACTCAGGTGAATATCGGAGACAGTTTTACACTGACGTGTCGTGCTGAGGGAAACCCTGAACCTATGGTGTTGTGGAGAAAACTGGAACAAGATGGCCGCTCAGTCGTGGCAGGAGAGGGTGCGACCCTATTGGTGGAAGAGGCGTCATGGTCCCACGGTGGCGAGTATGAATGCGTGGCCCACAACGTCTTAGGAAACCAAACAGCTCACATGACTGTTAATGTTCAAGGTGAGTCAAATAAAAGCAAACTATATCAGCTTGTGGTTAGTATTCTTAAAGGTGTATCCCATTGCAATCCCATTTCTAGTGGACAAATACTGACTGTAAGACAAAGATTAAAAAAGACTAAAGTAAGTTTATAATACATAAGGACAAAAAAGCATGCTTAATATTTTGTCAACTTTGGAACCATGAAGATGCCCTTGGAAATCAACTAGTTAATTTTACTTTGTGAAATACCTTATGAACATAGTTTACTATCATTATTATTCACATTTTATGTTGACATTTTTGTATTTATATAACTTCATTGATATATGATTTTGTTACTCATTGCCCCTGGCAGGTCCTCCAGAGAAGCCTGTTCTTTATTGGAGCCCATCTGGTGAGCTGAAAGCGGGGGACAGTGTGACCATTACCTGCCAATCAGAGAGTGGGCCGCAGGGGAATGTGGCATTACGCCAGTTGACCGGCAGTCAGGGGGTGGAGCTACAGTCCAACCAGGGCCACACCTCCACCTCAATCACTGTCCAATCGCTGACAGCTAGAGACTCAAGACTGTATGAATGTCAGGCTACCAATCCCTATGGGAAACAGACATCTTACATCAACTTCACAGTCAGAGATGAGCTTTATACAGAGATCCAGAGAACCACAGAGACTGTCACATCAGTTACAGTTCAATGTAAGTACATTTCTGTCAAGAGTTGTTCAATCATTCTCATTAGACAATGTTTCAAATACAATTTGGGTACAGGTTAATGAGGCTATACAAAACTTTTGCTTCTGGGGTGCTCGAGATAAAGGGGGTCCCATAAATGGACATAAATATTCTCCGGAAATTACCTCATTGGACAGAAAGGAGCACATAGTTTTAGGCAAACAAAGGGTTTGTTTCATATTATGTCATCGGTATATGAACTATACAGCAAACAAGCCAATATTTGACGTAAACAATTAGCAACTAAACTTCCATCGTGTGTATATATAACAACCATTATTTTTCCCAATATAGATTCCCCCAGAAATATCACTATCTCAGAGAACACTCAGGTGAATATCGGAGACAGTTTTACACTGACGTGTCGTGCTGAGGGAAACCCTGAACCTACGGTGTTGTGGAGAAAACTGGAACAAGATGGCCGCTCAGTCGTGGCAGGAGAGGGTGCGACCCTATTGGTGGAAGAGGCGTCATGGTCCCACGGTGGCGAGTATGAATGCGTAGCCCACAACGTCGTAGGAAACCAAACAGCTCACATGACTGTTAATGTTCAAGGTGAGTCAAATAAAAGCAAACTATATCAGCTTGTGGTTAGTATTCTTAAAGGTGTATCCCATTTCTAGTGGACAAATACTGACTGTAAGACAAAGACTAAAGTAAGATTATAATACATTAGGACAAAAAAAGTGTGCTTAATATTGTGTCAACTTTGGAACCAGCGACAGTTGTTCAATGAGTTTACCATGTACAGTGGGGAAAAAAAGTATTTAGTCAGCCACCAATTGTGCAAGTTCTCTCACTTAAAAAGATGAGAGAGGCCTGTAATTTTCATCATAGGTACACTTCAACTATGACAGACAAAATGAGGGAAAAAAATCCAGAAAATCACATTGTAGGATTTTTAATGAATTTATTTGCAAATTATGGTGGAAAATAAGTATTTGGTCA
>QNTS01000712.1:500714-519061 GCA_003317085.1 Hucho hucho | reverse complement strand
TGACCAAATACTTATTTTCCACCATAATTTGCAAATAAATTCATTAAAAATCCTACAATGTGATTTTCTGGATTTTTTTTCTTCATTTTGTCTGTCATAGTTGAAGTGTACCTATGATGAAAATTACAGGCCTCTCTCATCTTTTTAAGTGAGAGAACTTGCACAATTGGTGGCTGACTAAATACTTTTTTTCCCCACTGTAAGTACACAAGGCATTCCTAGTGGGAAAATCTGTTTGCAATGTCATTAAAACACATCACATTTTATTTGTCACATGCAGCAGGTGTAGATCATACCGTGAAATGCTTACTTACAAGCCCTTAACCGACAATGCAGTTCAAGAAACAGAGTTAAAGTATTTACTAAATAAACAAAAGTTAAAAAAAATGTAAAAGGTTGTAACTGGTTGAAAAAGGATGTTTTCGTCTTTTTAGCTGCAAAGTGAAAAATATGTCTTAAACATTTCACATTTGAGGCATTTAGCAGACACTCTTATCCAGAGCGACAACTACATATCTCAGTCATGGTGAGGTGGGACAACCACATATCTCTGTCATGGTGAGGTGAGACAACCACATATCTCAGTCATGGTGAGGTGAGACAACCACATCTCTCAGTCATAGTGGGTAAAATGTTCCTCAATAAAGAAGTTAGCAGCAACGTCAGTGCTAGTAGTAAAATAGTTATATTCTGGTTATCTGATTATCACCAGTCTGACCAGATAACAACCAGAATATGATGTCATGTGCCAAATATTTTTACGTCAACCTAGAGGCTATGTGTATAGGAAACAAACGACAATCCTTCATTTCAATTTGCTACCTTTCTTCCCCCCCCGAAGCGCCGCCCACAAACCTGTCCGTGGAGGTGTTCCCGGCTGCTGAGTTTGAGAAGGGGCAGAACGTGACCATCCAGAGCTGGGCTATGGGCGTCCCCGCCCCCTCGACCACCCTGGTGAGGCTGCGGGACGGGGTGGAGCTGCACTCCTCTGACGGGACCTTCCACCTGGTCCACCTGGGCCCGGAGCATGTAGGGCTCTACCTGCTCAATGTCACCAACGTAGTGGGACACCAGAGCCTCAGCTTTAGCCTCAGTATGCGCATCCAAGGTGAGACCACTGAGATATACTTACACAAAAACATGCGGGCACACACACACTCTCACTCTGTCTCTCACACGAACACACACACTAATGGTTTATATACATCATTGACACACAAAAAACATGTTGTATTGATGTGTTGTTTTACAGGATCAGCCATAGTAGTATGATAGGTGTAGTGAAATGTGTTGTTTTACAGTGTCAGCCATAGTAGTATGATAGGTGTAGTGTAATGTGTTGTTTTACAGGGTCAGCCATAGTAGTATGATGTGTGTTGTTTTACAGGGTCAGCCATAGTAGTATGATGTGTGTTGTTTTACAGGGTCAGCCATAGTAGTATGATGTGTGTTGTTTTACACGGTCAGCCATAGTAGTATGATGTGTGTTGTTTTACACGGTCAGCCATAGTAGTATGATGTGTGTTGTTTTACACGGTCAGCCATAGTAGTACAGTGCCCCTGGAGCAAGTTAGGGTTAAGTGCCTTGCTCAAGGGCAAATCAATAGATTTTTCACATTATCGGCTTGGGTATTCGAACTAGCAACCTTTCGGTTACTGTCCTAACGCTCTAACCACTAGGCTATACACACACACAAAGCATCTGAGTATACACCAAGACTCGGGCATCGCCACAAACTTCAAGGTCCTACACACTGAACAAAAATAGAAACGCAACATACAACAATTTCAAAAGATTTTACTGAGTTACAGTTCATGTAAGGAAATCAGTCAATTGAAATAAATTCATTAGGCCCTAATCTATGGATTTCACCCATATGCATCTGTTGATCGCAGATACCTTAAAAAAATAGGCATCACAATGGGCCTCGGTATCTCAGTGCATTCAAATTTCCATCGATAAAATGCAATTGTGTTCGTTGTTCGTAGCTTATGCCTGCCCATACCATAACCCAACATACTGCTAAATTCTCAAATGACGTTGGAGGCGGCTTATGGTAGAGAAATTAACATTCAATTCTATGGCTAAAGCTCTGGTGGAAATCCCTAGTCAGCATGCCAATTGCACACTCTCTCAAAACATCTGTGGCATCGTGTTGTGTGAGAAAACGTCACATTTTAGAGTGACCCTTTATTGCCCCCAGCACAAGGTGCACCTGTGTAATGATCATTCTGTTTAATCAGCTTCTTGATATGCCACAACTGTCAGGTGGATGGATTGTCTTGTAAAGGAGAAATGCGCACTAACAGGGAGGTAAACAAATTTGAGAGAAATATTTTTTTTTTGCATATAGAACATTTCTGGGGTCTTTTATTTCAGCTCAGGAAACATGGGACCAACACTTTACATGTTGCGTTTATATTTTTGTTCAGTATGCATACAGACATGCACCCCCCAAAAATGCACTTGTCTTTTTCTACTGGCACTGACTTTGCTGATAACTACCTTTCGTTAAGGGACAATTGTGATATGTGGTTGTCTCACCTAGCGATCTTAAGATGAATGCACTACTGTAAGTCGCTCTGGATAAGAGCGTCTGATAATTGACTAAAATGTAAACATGACAGGCTTAGAGTGAACCGAGACATAGAATAATGTTTGAAAAAATGGAAATGGAGTCTGCTAACTTTAAATCTCATCCCTCCAGATAAATCTGTCAATCCAAAGACCGTCATCATACCTGCCGCGTGCTTCGTTTCCATAGTGACCGCTGCAGCAACTCTGATGCGATTCCGGAGGAGAGCAGAAAATTCAAGTTCATATGAACTTGCAATGACAGTTTAGACTCCCCCCGTGGAGGGACGAGAGATGGTCTCAACATCAGTCTGCAATTGAGCACTGTACACTGGAACAGTCCGCTTCTAGCAATCGAGGGGGTGTTTTCCTCAGAGGCGGACAGAGCTGTGCTTTCGGCAGTGGGAGACTGTATTCCTCGCTGCTATTGGTCAAATGAAGCTCAAACACGCACGCACTGAAATCATGGTCTCGATTCAATCCCCATCGTGGAAGTTCAGCACAATAGCGCTATTGAAATGTAAAGGTTTTCCAATTGAGCCGACATAGGCAGCGGTTACCGTGAATGCAGTCTCCGCGAACATTGTCTTTTAAAACAAAATCGCGCTATAGTGATGAACTTCCGCGATACGGATTGTATCAAGGACTAATTGTTTGTTTATGCGTGTTCTCTACTGGTGGATGTACAAAGCCATGAATGTAACTGATGATTGCACAGATATGACTTATAGCATCTGATAATACCTTATTAGTCAACCATCAGCCCAGGGCACTGCAGCGTCAACCCTTCTCTCACTGGGTTTATATTCTCGCTGTATATAATGTTTTTTATGTGAATCAATATGTTTTGTACAGACTTATTGTAATAAAGATGACAATGAAAAGGTGTACTCTGCCTCCTGTTTGAACACACACACATGGTGATACAGGGTTTAGACCAGAGTCGGAGGGTGAGGAAGAAACAAGGAAACAACAGGCATACAAACGCTAAATAAACTTTACTGAGGATAGCACTCCATATCAAGATAACACTCATGGTCCACAAGCTCTTTGGGGAAGTGTGAGACTAATCTTCAACTTGAGGCTGTGTTTGTGGAAAAAATAAATAAGCGGAAAAGCCTATCCCTATCACATAAGTAAAATACTTTATTTGTCCCAAAGTCTCAGTCAATGGGAGGAGCAGTTTGGAGTTTATTGTGCGTACAGACACCAAACCCAAATGACCTCTGGTTAGCTTCCCCTTAATATCTTTCAGCCAAATCTGTGAAAAGAACACGCACACAAAACTGAAGAAATCTTAGGGGGACAAATTGGGAAATTGTTGCATTTTTTTGTTGAAAAGTATACATAATCATGAAATTATGTTTCCGTTATATTTTTGAGTTACAGTTCATATAAGGAAGTAATTAAATTGGCATAAATAAATTAGGCCCTAATCTATGGATTTCACACGAATGGGCAGGGGCACACTCATGGATGTGCCTGGTAGGGCATAGGCCCACCCATGGGGGAGCCAGGCCCAGCCAGTCAGAATGAGTTTTTCTCCACAAAAGGGCTTTATTACAGACAGAAATACTCAGTTTCATCAACTGTCCGGGTGGCTGGTCTCAGACGATCCCACAGGTGAAGTCAGATGTGGAGGTCCTGGGCTGGTGTGGTTACATGTGGTCTGCGGTTTTGAGGCCGGTTAGACATAGTGCCATATTCTCTAAAATGACATTGTAGGAGGCTTATGGTAGAGAGATTAACATTCAATTATCTGGTGGACATCCCTGCAGTCAGCATGCCAATTGTACACTCCCTCAACTTGAGACATCTGTGGCATTGTGTTGTGTGACAAAACGGCACATTTTAGAGTGGCCTTTTATTGTCCCCAGCACAAGGTGCACCTGTATAATGATCATGCTGTTTAATGAGCTTCTTGATACGCCACACCTGTCAGGTGGATGGATTATCTTGGTAAAGGAGAAATGCTCACTAAAAGGGGTTAAACAAATTTGAGCACAAAACTTGAGATAAGCTTTTTGTGTGTATGGAACATTTCTGGGATCTTTTATTTCAGCTCATGAAACCAACACTTTACATGTTGTGTTTATATTGTTGCTCAGTGTAGTAGGGAAAGTGTTGTGGGTATTGGGTAATGATGATGTAGCAGGGACAACATGCATCCCACTATCAGTAACACTTCTCTTCCGGCTCTAGAGAGTAATAGTCAGGTTGACCTCATCACCGTTCTCGGGTCATAGGTCACATGTATGGATCAAAGTAGAGACATATATTTCCACCTACAGCCTTAGACCAGACGTAATGTCCAGACTTTTACACGCGTTGAATCATGGGATGTTTTTACGCACGTCTTCTCAGGGCACAATGACAGTGTTTTTTAAAAGGAAACAGCCAAGTAATGCACTTTTGTATTTGCTGAGCTCTCATCTAAGAAGCACTGTACAATCTGTGAAAGGGAGTTGTTTGTTTACTGTCTCCAGTGATGAGCAAGTGTTGGTTAGCCCATCTTCACAGTTACATAAGGTATGTCCTCCAGTCAGAAGTAAATCAGATGTCTTTGCTGTGACCTGTAGATCTGTGTGTCAGGATGTGTGTGCGTGTGTTAGGGTGATTGTGTATAATATATGTGTAGAGGCATCAGTCTAGATACAATTAAGACTTATTTGCAAAACCTAACCCAAGTCTTTCGTGAGAGGAACATTTATTTTGGGGTCAAAACTGGGATGGTCATCACACAGTCGTTCTGGTGTTATGATAATCTTTCAATACACAGTTAACTTGATACAGTGGTTTAGAACTTCCTTCCTCTACTGGATAGAATTCATCCTGTCAAAAACCAACCGGATAGTGAGGTCTTCTAATCTAGTCTATAAACACAGGCACGCAACTGGCTAACTGTTCAAACAGGAACATTGTCTCTCTCCTTTTTTGTTTGAGGTAAGTTCCCCCTGAAAATGGGAACAACTTCCCTGCCAATACAAATACTATTTTGTAAACCATGCAATATGGTCGACAAAGATAAGATAAAAAGCTGTTTGCTAAATTCCCCTCTACTGTTAGCAACCAAATGGTATATGTTCTCAAACCTAGGTAACATGAGGAAATATACAGGCTGCATTGTGCAACAGTAATGCAAAGATGGATTCTGGAGTTGGTTGGTTCATATTCATTAGGCACCAATCAATAAAAAATGGACTAGAACAGGAAGCGGCTAGTTGGACATGTCTAATAAGAAATGCTAATTTTAGTTTTCCATTACAAATTTTTTTTCCATGTGTTCCCTAATGACCCTGGTCTATTGAAAGTTCCAGGGAGTGGGTTTGTTATACGTTTCAATTTCCTCAGATATGCCTCAACCCAGAGTTGAAATTATGGGCCTGGGAAATTCCAGAATGTGTTGAAGTATGGGGCCAAGAGAAAACAATGCTAAACCAGCATTTTGTTTGATTATCCAGCCTTGGATCCATTAGACCAGGGGCTTTTCAACTTGTGACTCAAATGAGAAATAAAACAAATGCAATATAGACAAAAACAAAGAATTAAATTAAATATCCATATACAGTGGGGCAAAAAAGTATTTAGTCAGCCACCAATTGTGCAAGTTCTCCAACTTAAAAAGATGAGAGAGGCCTGTAATTTTCATCATAGGTACACTTCAACTATGACAGACGAAATGAGAAAAAGAAATCCAGAAAATCACATTGTAGGATTTTTAATTTATTTATTTGCAAATTATGGTGGAAAATAAGTATTTGGTCAATAACAAAAGTTTATCTCAATACTTTTATATACCCTTTGTTGGCAATGACAGAGGTCAAACGTTTTCTGTAAGTCTTCACAAGGTTTTCACACACTGTTGCTGGTATTTTGGCCCATTCCTCCATGCAGATCTCCTCTAGAGCAGTGATGTTTTGGGGCTGTCGCTGGGCAACACGGACTTTCAACTCCCTCCAAAGATTTTCTATGGGGTTGAGATCTGGAGACTGGCTAGGCCACTCCAGGACCTTGAAATGCTTCTTACGAAGCCACTCCTTCGTTGCCCGGGCGGTGTGTTTGGGATCATTGTCATGCTGAAAGACCCAGCCACGTTTCATCTTCAATGCCCTTGCTGATGGAAGGAGGTTTTCACTCAAAATCTCACGATACATGGCCCCATTCATTCTTTCCTTTACACGGATCAGTCGTCCTGGTCCCTTTGCAGAAAAACAGCCCCAAAGCATGATGTTTCCACCCCCATGCTTCACAGTAGGTATGGTGTTCTTTGGATGCAACTCAGCATTCTTTGTCCTCCAAACACGACGAGTTGAGTTTTTACCAAAAAGTTCTATTTTGGTTTCATCTGACCATATGACATTCTCCCAATCCTCATCTGGATCATCCAAATGCTCTCTAGCAAACTTCAGACGGGCCTGAACATGTACTGGCTTAAGCAGGGGGACACGTCTGGCACTGCAGGATTTGAGTCCCTGGCGGCGTAGTGTGTTACTGATGGTAGGCTTTGTTACTTTGGTCCCAGCTCTCTGCAGGTCATTCACTAGGTCCCCCCGTGTGGTTCTGGGATTTTTGCTCACCGTTCTTGTGATCATTTTGACCCCACGGGGTGAGATCTTGCGTGGAGCCCCAGATCGAGGAAGATTATCAGTGGTCTTGTATGTCTTCCATTTCCTAATAATTGCTCCCACAGTTGATTTCTTCAAACCAAGCTGCTTACCTATTGCAGATTCAGTCTTCCCAACCTGGTGCAGGTCTACAATTTTGTTTCTGGTGTCCTTTGACAGCTCTTTGGTCTTGGCCATAGTGGAGTTTGGAGTGTGACTGTTTGAGGTTGTGGACAGGTGTCTTTTATACTGATAACAAGTTCAAACAGGTGCCATTAATACAGGTAACGAGTGGAGGACAGAGGAGCCTCTTAAAGAAGAAGTTACAGGTCTGTGAGAGCCAGAAATCTTGCTTGTTTGTATGTGACCAAATACTTATTTTCCACCATAATTTGCAAATAAATTCATTAAAAATCCTACAATGTGATTTTCTGGATTTCTTTTTCTCATTTCGTCTGTCATAGTTGAAGTGTACCTATGATGAAAATTACAGGCCTCTCTCATCTTTTTANGAAAAAAAATCCAGAAAATCACATTGTAGGATTTTTAATGAATTTATTTGCAAATTATGGTGGAAAATAAGTATTTGGTCACATACAAACAAGCAAGATTTCTGGCTCTCACAGACCTGTAACTTCTTCTTTAAGAGGCTCCTCTGTCCTCCACTCGTTACCTGTATTAATGGCACCTGTTTGAACTTGTTATCAGTATAAAAGACACCTGTCCACAACCTCAAACAGTCACACTCCAAACTCCACTATGGCCAAGACCAAAGAGCTGTCAAAGGACACCAGAAACAAAATTGTAGACCTGCACCAGGTTGGGAAGACTGAATCTGCAATAGGTAAGCAGCTTGGTTTGAAGAAATCAACTGTGGGAGCAATTATTAGGAAATGGAAGACATACAAGACCACTGATAATCTTCCTCGATCTGGGGCTCCACGCAAGATCTCACCCCGTGGGGTCAAAATGATCACAAGAACGGTGAGCAAAAATCCCAGAACCACACGGGGGGACCTAGTGAATGACCTGCAGAGAGCTGGGACCAAAGTAACAAAGCCTACCATCAGTAACACACTACGCCGCCAGGGACTCAAATCCTGCAGTGCCAGACGTGTCCCCCTGCTTAAGCCAGTACATGTTCAGGCCCGTCTGAAGTTTGCTAGAGAGCATTTGGATGATCCAGATGAGGATTGGGAGAATGTCATATGGTCAGATGAAACCAAAATAGAACTTTTTGGTAAAAACTCAACTCGTCGTGTTTGGAGGACAAAGAATGCTGAGTTGCATCCAAAGAACACCATACCTACTGTGAAGCATGGGGGTGGAAACATCATGCTTTGGGGCTGTTTTTCTGCAAAGGGACCAGGACGACTGATCCGTGTAAAGGAAAGAATGAATGGGGCCATGTATCGTGAGATTTTGAGTGAAAACCTCCTTCCATCAGCAAGGGCATTGAAGATGAAACGTGGCTGGGTCTTTCAGCATGACAATGATCCCAAACACACCGCCCGGGCAACGAAGGAGTGGCTTCGTAAGAAGCATTTCAAGGTCCTGGAGTGGCCTAGCCAGTCTCCAGATCTCAACCCCATAGAAAATCTTTGGAGGGAGTTGAAAGTCCGTGTTGCCCAGCGACAGCCCCAAAACATCACTGCTCTAGAGGAGATCTGCATGGAGGAATGGGCCAAAATACCAGCAACAGTGTGTGAAAACCTTGTGAAGACTTACAGAAAACGTTTGACCTCTGTCATTGCCAACAAAGGGTATATAAAAGTATTGAGATAAACTTTTGTTATTGACCAAATACTTATTTTCCTCCATAATTTGCAAATAAATAAATTAAAAATCCTACAATGTGATTTTCTGGATTTCTTTTTCTCATTTCGTCTGTCATAGTTGGTGTACCTATGATGAAAATTACAGGCCTCTCATCTTTTTAAGTTGGAGAACTTGCACAATTGGTGGCTGACTAAATACTTTTTTGCCCCACTGTACATATAATGTTTATTTTCCACCATTAAAACGCTTACAGATATGTCTAGGTTGGAAGTGTTACAGTTAAAATACAATAAATAATTTTCATTCTGAACAGGAATAAACGGATTGATCACATCACACAGATGAATAAACAGAACACACAAACACAGACTTTTTGATAGTGCAACCCTAAGTAACAGTACAGATGAAAAATTCAGGCCTACTGTACATCTTTATGTAGAAATTATTGTTGAAAGGAAGTCTAGGTTGGAACTGTTGCTGTTAAAATACATGTTTTTTTATTCTGAACTGGAATAAACTGATTGATCACATCATACAGATATAGACCAGAAAAGGACTGTGTGTTTTCTGGTCTATATATGTGTGATGTGATCAATCAGTTTATTCCTGTTCAGAATAAAAAAACATGTATTTGTATTTTAACAGCAACATGTCTATTCTGGGGTCATGCTCAGCCTTGAAACGGTTTCTGTACTTGTTTTTTAAGTATGTCAAAGTTGAGAACCCTGACTAGGTATGTGGTGCCAAACTGTCCAGAACATTCCTGAGTCTGGCAGGAGACCACTTCCTGCTGTAGATGAGCAACCCAGAACTGTGTGAGTGTGTTTGCCTCAAAAAGCATCTTGCTTCAATCAGTTTATTCCAGTTCAGAATAACAATTATTATTGTATTTTAACAGCAACAGTTCCAACCTAGACTAGTTTAACAATAATTTCTACAGTAAGATGTACAGTAGGCCTATTCATTTTTCATCTTCATCTGTACTGTTACTAGGGTTGCACTATCAGTAGCTAGCTTGCTTTGGCGAATGTTAGCTTATTAGCGGTGTACAAAGCCAGGGGATTGTTTGAAAGAGAAACTCACATCTACTACTATGAGAGTTAGATGGTACTCCCTTATTTCTGCTGATCATCACCTGTTATAAAATGACAATGCCTTGCTGACCTACTTTTCCACTGTCGAGACACTGTTTCCTGAAGCATTTTGCCCTGTTCTGAAAGGACTCCCTGGGTTTACCATCATGCTGTGGATGTTTGGTCAGGACGTGTCGTTTTATTAATTGGTTCGTTATGCAAGACTCATTACTAAGCACTTCCACACACAAAACACATTGTGGGCACTCCTCGTAATAGGTTTGTATGAAAGAGAGAGAAACTCATCGCTGTATATGCGTTTCATGACGATTGAGCTCTGTCAGAACTTGTGGCTAGCATGAGTCCATTTGATGACAGCGGTGAGTGATGACGAATGACAAGTCAGTGGCTGACAGCGCATCATCTGCTGCTGAACGACAGCGCTGCTTCACGACAGCGCTGCTTCAACAAAACTGCGAAGCACACGGGCATCGCCCTCTACCTCTCCCACAGCAAACTGAGCAGAAACCGCTGCTAAGCAGAGAGCGCAGATGCACTTGGCCAATAAATTCCAGTAATTAATGAAACAATTATCTAATCAGAATCATAGCCTGTTCAAAATGAGTGCAATGTAAAATAATGTTCAGATAGACAACCAGCTGGTTGTCTTAACAGAATAGTCCATATGCTGAAACCTTTTTATTTTATAACATTAAAAAAAATACAAAATGTATATTAAAACCTTTAATTGTTGCACACCACAATAAGCCCGAACTAATGATTTGCAACAAAGCTCTACCAACGGCAAACAAAACCAAATATCACAAACAAAACAACAAAAACAAATCAATGAGAGAATGTTCCAGTGGTCTACATGTCATGTAGAAATGAAACAAACGGCAAAAATGTTGCTATGTTTTTCGGTTTGAGATACACAAACCATTTGATACACAATAGTAGATTTTTGGCAGACAAACCATTTTAAAGGCAGATATGAAATCTGATCGAAGGACAGTTTGGAGGGACAGCCTTTTTCAATGCATCACAATGTCAGGCTCTTAATGCAACAGAGATGGTAAAAGAGAGAGGATACATGCTACAAGTCCTGTAGATATTCACCCTGAAATAGTCATGTCAGGGAGGCAACCGCCAGAAACAGCACCAGTTTTCACCAGAACAAAGTCAGCGCAACATTCACATAGTTACAGTAAGTACCTTTTAACACTGCAAAGTTTGAGCAGAGCAAGAGCAGAGAGCATCCATTATTCAAGTCATGACATCGTAATGTTTAAACACCAATAGATTTAAAATGTTCACTTGACTTTCCAATGCTATGCATCTCAGAAGCAAAGGAATATTCTCAGTTTGCTGTGATTGTATGAGCACCTGTGTGTCTTTCATCACATACACATCTGAATACCTGACAAGTTAAACCTGTCATGGGAGTGCAAGTACTGACACAAAGTAAGACAAAAGTCAAATTAGACTTTTGAAGTTACAGTACATACCCTGTGCAAATGTGCATATTGCAATGCTGACATCATCTGGCAGTAAAAGCAATTGCACTAACTAAAGTCTATCTATCTACAGTGCCACGTAATATCCTATGATTTTGGGAACAGAAAAAGTCCTCTGGTTTAATACTGATATCTTGTCTGTCAGATTGTCAAGAACAGGTTAACGTAAGGAGTCCATCTTTAGTAAGGCACCACTTGTTGGACCATCTGCCGTGTTGTCAGTGTTTGGTCCTCTCAGAGATCTAGTCCTGATGATGTCATATTAAGGAATCCCTTCTCTCTCCTACAAAAAGACAACAGAATGAGAACCTTACTTTAGGGTATCCCAAAAACCGAACCATTACCAAACCAAAATCCTCACATTTTACAGTAAGTGTTAATCCTCTTAACGCTTTGTGTTACACAATCCTGCATACTTCAATTCAGCTTTACAATACTAACTTCAGTATTAACCCTGCCATTCTATTCCATTAACCTTGGCATGCAATCTACTCTGTTTCCTCACCCAAAACTGATCAAATCCTCATCCCCTTGCCCTATCACATCCCAACACCTGTACATTGACCTACCTGAATGTCCGCTGTGCTCGCGACCTGTCAATGCCAGTCCGTGCCCCCTGTGCCAGTCAGCCCCTGCCCTTGTGGTTGGCATAGCTTGGGAAGCCAAACTGGCACAGCATCATGTTAGAGTACCTCAGGGGCATTGCGCCGTAGATCTGTGCCAGCCGGTTCAGGCAGTAGGAGCGCTGGAGCAGGTGTTCGGGACGGTGCCACATGCCTAGGTACCCGCTGCTGGCGTCCCTCTCCAGATTGCGCATATCCACGGGCTTCACGAAGATGCCAGAGGGTCTACTTTTTATGGCCTCAGAACCTCGCTGTAGCTCCGCTGCCACGGCAAAGTTCATGGCGATGTCGTCACAGTTCTGCGTGTCGTCCACCAGGGCGTGCACCTCGGGCGGCTGCTCCTGGAAGAGCTGCAGGTAGCGGCGGTGGAAGAAGGCGGCGCCGATCAGCACCATGGAGTACCTGCAGCAGTGTGGAAAGCAGGGCCCACGTTCAGATTGTTTTAAAAATGCATCAGGACGCAAGACACAGATGAACATGAGTAGAGCAACAACGTCTACATCTAGGCCTTCAGTGTCTAGATTTGGCAAACTTTTATTGAAAAAAGTATTCACACCTCTGAATCACCTTTGGCAGTGATTACAACTGTGCTTCTTTCTGGGTAAGTATAAGAGCTTTGCACACCTGGATTGTACAATATTTGCCCATTATTCTTTTAAAAATTCTTCCAGCTCTGTCAAATTGATTGTTGATCATTGCTAGACAACCATTTTCAAGTCTTGCCATAGACTTTCAAGCAGATTTAAGTCAAAACTAACTACAGTAGGCCACTCAGGAACATTCAATGTAGTCTTGGTAAGCAACTCCAGTGTATATTTGGCCTTGTGTTTTAGGTAATTTGTCTCCCGGTGTCTGGTGGAAAGCAGACTGAACTAGGTTTTCCACTAGGATTTTACCTGTGCTTAGCTCAATTCTGTTTCTTTTTATCATAAAACTCGCTAGTCCTTGCCGATGACAAGCATACCCATAACATGATGCAGCCACCACTATGCTTGCAAATATGGAGTGGTACTCAGTGATGTGTTGTGTTGGATTTGCCCCAAACATAACACTGTATTCAGGACAAAATGCTAATTTATTTTCCAAATTCTTTTCAGTTTTACTTTAGTGCCTTATTGCAAACAGGATGCATGTTTTTTGAATATTTGTATTCTGTACAGGTTTCCTTCTTTTCACTCTGTCATTTAGGTTAGTATTGTGGAGTAACTACAATGTTCTTGATCCATCCTTAGTTTCCTCCTATCACAGCCATTAAACTCTTAACTGTTTTAAAGTTACCATTGGCCTCATGGTGAAATCCCTGAGCGGTTTCCTTCCTCTCTGGCAACTGAGTTAGGAAAGCCACCTGTATATTTGTAGTGACCGGGTGTATTGATACACCATCCAAAAGTGTAATTAATAACTTCACCATACTCAAAAAGGGATATTCAATGTCTGCTTTTTATATCAATAGAGAGGTGCCATTCTTTGCGAGGCAACCTCCCGGGTCTTTGTGGTTGAATCTGTGTTTGAAATTCACTGCTCGACAGAAATCTTACAGATCATTGCATGTGTGGGGTACAGAGATGAGGTAGTCATTCAAAATGATGTTCAACACTATTATTGAACACAGCAACTATGCAACTTATTACATGACTTGTTAAGCACATTTTTACTCCTGAACTTATCTAGGCTTGCCATAAAGGGGTTGAATACTTATTGATGCAAAACATTTCAGCTTTTAGTTGAATTCATTAGTAAAAATATCTAAAAACGTAATTCCTCTTTGACAATATGGGGTATTGTGTGTAGGCCAATGACACAAAATCTCAATTTAATCAATTTTAAATTCAAGATGTAACAACAAAATGTTGAAAAAGTCAAGGGGTGTGAATAATTTGAAGACACTGTACCTGTCACCTCCTCCCATCTCTGGGTCCTGTAGCTCAAAGCTGCCGTAGCTGTAGACCCCCGTCACCGTGGTAACGTGTTTACGGGGGACAAATCCAACTATCTGATCTGGGAATTGCTGTTGGAGGATGAGAGTAGGGGACAACATTGAGGAACATTCCAATAGTAATACAGTATAGGCTATTATGTAGAAGAGGGCACGACGAAATCTATTCCCCTCAGGAGTCTGAAAAGATTTGGCATGGGTCCTTAGATCCTCAAATGTTTCTACAGCTGCACCATCGAGAGCATCCTGACAGGTTGCATCACTGCTTGGTAGGGCAAGGCACTACAGAGGGTAGTGCGTACGGCCCAGTACATCACAGGGGCCAAGCTTCCTGCCATCCAGGACCTCTATACCAGGCGGTGTCAGAGGAAGGCCCTAAAAATTGTCAAAGACTCCAGCCACCCTAGTCCTAGACTGTTCTCTCTGCGATCGCACGGCAAGCAGTACCGGAGCGCCACGTCTAGGTCCAAGAAGCTTCTAAAAAGCTTCTACCCCCAAGCCATAAGACTCCTGAACATCTAATCAAATGGCTACCCAGACTACTTGCATTGCCCACCCCCACCACCCCCCTCTTTTATGCCGCTGCTACTCTCTGTTATTATCTATGCATAGTCACTTTAATAACTCTACCTACATGTACATATTACCTCAACTACCTCCACTAACCGGTGCCCCGCACATTGACTCTGTACTGGTACCCCCTGTATATAGTCTCGCTATTGTTTTTACTGTTGCTCTTTAATTACTTGTTACTTTTATTTCTTATTCATATTTTTTTAAATGCATTGTTGGTTAGGGGCTTGTAAGTAAGCATTTCACTGTAAAGTCTACACCTGTTGTATTCAGCATTTCACTGTAAGGTCTACACCTGTTGTATTCGGCGCATGTGACTAATAACATTTGATTTTACTTCAATGTGTATTGTTGGAAGTACATACCTTCCACACAGAGAAGGCAAAACTGATATCTGGAACACTGACCAACGTGTCATCATCCAGCATCAACACAGCTGAGGAGAGAAGTTGAACACAGTATTACCATTAGATGATTAAATACTTCCAATTGTGCCTGTATACTCGACTGGCCAATTTTGCGATGTAGATGAGGAAAGGAGATGATGAGAGGAGATGAGGAGAGTGTCTGTCAGTCTGTGTCTCAGTGGAGGCTGCTGAAGGGGAGGACGACTCACAATGGCTGGAATGGAGTCAATGGAATGGTATCAACCACATGGAAACCACGTCTTCGATGAGTTTGATACCATTCCACTGACTCCACTGCAGCCATTATTATGAGCTGTCCTCCCCTCAGCAGCCTCTACTGGTCTGTCTGTGTCTCTCTTTCACAACCCACACCTCACCGTCAGTGTCTATCTTTGGTTGAACGGCTAAGTGAGGTAGACACTTTGGAAAGCCACCTTAACACCATCTCTGTCTGTCTCTCTGTCCCTCTCACTCACTCACTCACTCACTCAAACACCTCACCGTCGGTATCGATCTCAGTAAATGGCTGCAGGCGGTTGCGCATGCGGTTGACGCTCTGCTCTTTGAACACCACGGGGATGGGATGGGGCCCCAGCGTGTCCCAGAGCTCTTGGGGGGTCCGCTCCCCAATGTTGTTCCACACGATGATGACCCGGCGCAGGTGTGGCACCGCCTGGTAATGGTTGAGCAGTTTCAGCAGGATGTCGGTGCGGTTATACGTCTGTATGACTATGGTAAATGCGGTGGCGTCCTCCTCTTCCGTTTGGCGCCCGGGAATAGCGTTGGCATTGCTGCCGGTGGTGGCTCTATGGCGAAGGGCTCCCATGGCCCCGACATTGCCTTGGTCCTCGATGGAAGGGAGGAGGGCAGTCAAGGCAGCACCCACCAGGAGAAGGAGTAGTATGGGAGCCACGAGATAGGACCGCCGAAGACCTTTGCAGCCACGGAGAAGGACTCTGCACTCAGGAGAAAGAAAACAATGGACATATACTGATTCCCAAATCAACCCCTAGCCCATACTCCCTATGCACTTGTGGAGATAGACATAAACAATATGGAAATAGGTCTACCTTGCCCTCTGTAATAGGTCAGGGGGAATCTTCGGCATATTGCTAAACCACATAGATCTCAGTGTTTAGGGTGCAGTAGCTAGGGGACGATTGGAAGACCCATATTTTACAGACTAGGCTTGGGCACTAAGAAACGATTTCACAGAATAGGCTTTTTAAAAAGATAGACTATTTGTCAAGCGCATACATTGTATCCCCGACATCACAACAC
Organism: Hucho hucho; assembly: GCA_003317085.1. NCBI lineage: Eukaryota > Metazoa > Chordata > Actinopteri > Salmoniformes > Salmonidae > Hucho > Hucho hucho. The sequence continues at coordinate 502,693 of QNTS01000712.1, read as the reverse complement.
CCACCATTATAATAATCGACGACAACATGTTGCGCGCGTGCATATGCATAATTCATTTGATTAGGCCTATTAGGCTATGGCATCATCAAAAAGTTAACTTTATTAGACTGTACTTTAATGGCGTTTGTGACTTTTAAAGTAGCCTAATGAAAATGGGTTACAAAACTCGGCCTACAACAGACTAGGCCATTTAACAATACAACAGTGAGGAAAAACACTAAGCTACTTACTTCATTGTTGTATCCTTATAACGCACATTCCAAAACAATTAATTAATCTACTTTAGTTTTCTCCCTCTTTTCCCATTCCACACAGAGTTCTGTTGATTTACGCAGACGCAACGTAGACTTGCAGGAAAGTATTTGTAGGCAAATTCGGGAAAGTCAGGAAAACTACAATGACGCACAACTGTACTGCTTTATGGCCATGGTTTTCGCCGCAAAGTGAGGGGATTTTAGTTTTACGACGTATTTGGAAAATTGGACACTAGCGGCACCCTGGAAACGTCCTAGTAAATATAATACCAACGCATTAGTTGGTTATACAAGTCACAGTTGAACAAACATGAATTCTATTTTAACGACTTGTCCTAAAGTTTCTCTTTCCAATGGCCTGCAAATTCCAATTCTTGGACTGGGTAAGAAAAATAACAAATCTATGATAATGTTCAAAGCTGCCTTTATTTTACATCACGTGCAACCTTTTAACGAGAAATGTAACGGTGTTTGCATAAGGTGACGATTTTGCAACAATGTTTACCACTGTGCTCAGGAGGAGTCAGTTAATCCACTGATATGCTGTATGGAATTACTCCGATGAATTTCTACTGAAACATCGCCACATTGTGTCAAACTAGCCTACATAGATGACTGACTGCTCTAGCATGAATTCCATCAAGAACACAACCTCAAACTTTTACTAGAGGGAGTCATGAACTGAATATGAAAACACCACAGACCAGTGTGAAAGTAGTGGGCTTCTCAATAGTGGCCAACCAAAAGTTTTTGTCAATCAGTGTGAATGAAGAGATAGGAGACACAGTATCAGTAGTCCACAGAGGCATCCTCTCCGATTCACCTGTTCCCTTTCTGCTCTGAAAGAGCTGGACTGGTGAAAGCAAACATCTGGTAGGTAGGCCTATCCTCCAAATTGCTTTCATCTTATGTTGTTGAAGGAGAAGATTCTAAGGAGAGGGACCCATCTCAGACTATTGAGATGGCCCCATTGAAAGGAAGAAGTTTGACCTTCATACCAGTAATTATAAATCAGGGAAAGTGATGCATCTTTCTTTTCTTCCCAAGGAACATCGCATGACGGCGGGTATTCACATGACGCCGTGTTGTATGCACTCCGCGAGTGTGGTGTGCGGCACATCGACACAGCGAAGCGTTACGGCTGTGAGGAGCAGCTGGGTAAAGCCGTGCGGGAGAGCGGAGTACCGCGGCAAGACCTATGGCTTACAACCAAACTGTGGCCCGGAGAATACGGCTATACCGCTGCCAAAAAGGCCTGCCGCGACTCGTGTTCCCGCCTAGGGGTGGAATACCTTGGTAAGGCTCAGGACAATATGGTCTGAGTACTTTTTACTTATCTGATAGATACAAACTATTCAGTCCTTTTTGATCTAATAGATAAGGGAAACGTATTCAGACTTAATTGAACAAGGTTAATTGAAAACCGGTTCACATTTGCAAGAGACAACGTCCTCAACAAGATTATCTCCCCCTACTCATACCAAATCTTGTCCACTGTCTTTTCACTCTCACCCACCTTGGTGTGGTGGAATGTCTACGTCTCCTTGGTGGGGCGGAATGTCTACGTCTCCTTGGTGGGGCGGAATGTCTACGTCTCCTTGGTGGGGCGGAATGTCTACGTCTCCTTGGTGGGGCGGAATGTCCACGTCTCCTTGGTGGGGCGGAATGTCCACGTCTCCTTGGTGGGGCGGAATGTCCACGTCTCCTTGGTGGGGCGGAATGTCT
>QNTS01000712.1:476327-498212 GCA_003317085.1 Hucho hucho | reverse complement strand
TATTAATTTGGGGACAGGTCAAAAAGCATTAAACATTTATGGCAATTTAGCTAGCTAGCTTGCACTTGCTAGCTAATTTGTCCTGGGATATAAACATTGAGTTGTTATTTTACCTGAAATGCACAAGGTCCTCTACGCTGACAATTAATCCACACATAAAACAGTCAACTGAATCGTTTCTAGTCATCTTTCCTCCTTCCAGGCTTTTTCTTCTCTGGACTTTATATGGCGATTGGCATCTTCCATAAATTAGGTGCATTACCGCCACCGACCTCATTCGCCTTTCAGTCACCCACATGGGTATGACCAATGAGGAGATGGCACGTGGGTACCTGTGTCTATAAACCAATGAGGAGATGGGAGAAGCAGGACTTGCAGCGTGATCTCCGTCAGAAATAGAACTGACTTATATTTTAGCCCTGGGCAACGCAGATGCTCGTTGGCGCGTGCGAGCAGTGTGGGTGTAATAATTGAATAACATAGATTTCTACATTTATTTTGTAACGCTCGCGCACGCGACATGAGCGGTGTAGTCAGGGTATAACATGTATTGTCTCAAGGGTGTGAATACTTATATAAATGAGATATTTATGCATTTCATTTTCAATACATTTGCTAAAAATATCCCAAACATTTTAGACATGGGGTATTGTGGAGATGGGTGAAAAAAAAACATGTTTTTATCAATTTTTGAATTCAGACTTGTGGTGGTTCATTTCTTTACTATCAAATGAGGGGAGACAAACTTATCACACAAGTGAGAGCTTTGCAATAGCGGTGGCTGGTCAACGAACCACCGTCTTTGATAATTCATTGAGAGCGCCAAGACAAAAGTACAAAGGTCTTTTATAGCCAAGATACACCCCTTTCAACCTACATGACGAACAACAGATATATAGAATGGGTCACAAGGTTAAGATCTGTATAAAAGATACCTATAATACATAGCAGACAGTATGTGCTGTGTCAACAGTTTTCATTGTATCACCAGTGTCTGGCCCTCCAACTCCAAACTGGAACCATCTCTCTCTGGTACCATATAGAACAGAAACATTAACTCATCCTCTGGAATGCTCTTTAGCTTTTATCACCCTAAAGACATGGTAAATCTCCTGTCAGTGTTCTCTCCCAGAGGCCCCATCCTCAGTAGAACACACACACACACAATAGTTATAAGAATACTCTATTCTGTTGAAATAAAACAAACATTTGATGCAATAAAAGTATAACCTAATCTTGCAATTTTTCCTCTGACAGGCTGTAACACAACAAAATGTGGAATAAGTAGGAATACTTTCTGAAGGCTCTGTGTGTCCTGCAAACCCTCTCAAATACACCTTGTTTATTTTTATTGTACCTGATCCAAGACCGCCCGCCGCGCTCTCGTTTTTCTTCACTTAGCGAAACAGAATGTAAGCTTGCGAGACTTCAGGATGGCTATTATTACTGTATTCACGACCAGACAGACTTTGTCTGAAAGTGGGTGGCAATTAAAAAAATCTGTATATATATTCCTGCAATTCTATTCTGTTTCTTCACAGGAGGAATCCATATTTATGAACAGAACAACAATTTTCTTAGGCTTTGCTACAAATTATATTGATGTACATTTATCTATATGCGCAAGAATGCCTAACCATTAGATAACAAATCCTAATTGCTAAATTGACCCATAAATATAGTAAAAAAAAAAAAAAAAAAAGTGTCATTTAATAATGATTTATTGAAACCGTAATATCAACTGGTTACATTATGTCGTGGAACACAATCTTCATAAAGGCAGTAGCCTCAGCAGTGACGCTTGTAGAAGCCTATGGCTGTGCAATGGCATAGTTTTGTTAGTTTAACAGACAAGACGCTCTTATTTCCCAGAGTCCCTTATCACAGTCAAGACATACCTATTTTATAGTAAAATCATGATGTAATATAACAGAATATTTTTCCAAATATAAAAAGTTGCCAGTGTGAAGTGATACGCATCTCGGGTCTAGAACAGTTATTCTCAAAGAGAATACGGGGGCTCAATTTGGCAAGTTTAAAGATTTTTTTTTTTTCTTCAGGGTTACAAACCAAAATCGGTCTTCAATTTCAATATACAGATGTTTGATTTAGTTTCCTGCCTGTTCTTTCTAAATTTCGAAATGGACAATTCCACATTGACTACTGCATGGTGATGAATTACAGCCACAACATCTGTTTGTTGAGTAGGCCCAGGCTTAAAGATTCTGATGAAAATATGTGTTTGTCTTTATCAAACTATTTTAGCATATTTTCAGTGTGGAAGCTGTCTATGTTTAAGGGGAGTTATAACCAGTTCTATATGGCACTAGCAGTTTGCAAAGTAGCCTAAGCAGAACATTTTAAGCAATACAATTATTGAAAAACTGCAGCTTGTTGTTGGAACACATATTTCCCAACTTCAATCAACCAGTCCATTTTGAGTCCTCATTTGGCAAGGAATGTAGCTTGTGTATCCCATCAGTTACACTGAACAAAAATATAAGCGCAACATGTAAAGTGTTTGTCCCATGTTTCACAAGCTGAAATATAAAGATCCCAGAAATGTTCCATAAACATAAAAAGCTTATTTCTCTTTGCCAAGATAATCCATCCACCTGACAGGTGTGGCATATCAATACGCTGATTAAACAGTATGATCATTACACAGGTACACTTTGTGCTGGGGACAATAAGGCCACTCTAAAATGTGCAGTTTTGTCACACAACACAATGCCACAGATGTCTCAAGTTGAGGGTGCATGCAATTGGCATACTGACTGCAGGAATGTCCACCAGAGCTGTTGCCAGAGAATTGAGTGTTCATTTATATACCATAAGCCACGTCCAACGTTTTTTTTAGTAGTACATCCAACCGGCCTCACAACCGCAGACCACGTTTATAGCGTTGTGTGGGCGAGCGGTTTGCTGATGTCAACGTTGTGAACAGAGTGCCCCATGGTGGTGGTGAGGTTATGGTATGGGCAGGCATAAGCTACGGACATTGAACACAATTGCATTTTTTGCAATGGCAGTTTGAATGCACAGAGATACCGTGACGAAATCCTGAGGCTCATTGTCATGCTATTAATCTGCCTCCATCACCTCATGTTTCAGCATGATAATGCACAGCCCCATGTTGCAAAGATCTGTACACAATTCCTGGAAGCTGAAAATGTCCCAGTTCATCCATGGCCTGCGTACTCAGACAAGTCACCCATTGATCATGTTTGGGATGCTTTGGATCGACGTTTACGACCGCGTGTTTCAGTTCCCGACAATATCCAGCAACTTTGCACAGCCATTGAAGAGGATTGGGTCAACATTCCACAGGCCACAATCAACAGTCTGATCAACTCTATGAGAAGGAGATGTGTTGAGCTGCATGAAGCAAGTGGTGGTCAGTTTAGATACGTTTTACTAGGCATGTATTTCTGTAGGCCTAACAGAAGCTTGTGTGCTCACTCAGGACACGGATCAGAACACAGAGTGAGTGAGACCGAGGGGAAAGGGGATTTGGGGAGAAGAACTGCGTGATGCTTGGCTTGGTTTCTTTTATTGTTGTGCCCCGTAGCTGCACATGTAGGCCTACAAATGGAAGACTAGAGTCAAAGCAAATTTAGAGTTGTCTTCAAGACAAAATATACAGTATATACATTTTGTTCAGGGACAAAATGTCACTTGCCCATTTGGGCAGCCAGCCACCAAATACTTTTAGCGTATTTGAAACGTTTTTTTTTTTTCCCAGTATTTTGACGTCCGTCGACACTCATACCTGTCCCTACCTACCTCCGACAAGTGCTGTCATAGTGTCACCATGAACACTCAGTAGTAATATTTGATGCAACGAGGGTAGAAATGGCTTATTTGGTCGATATTACTTACCAAGTAAAGCAGAGCTATTTTATCAAAGGTACAAATATCCTTTTGCGCATCCAGACACAGCTTGGCTACATTGTAACTGTGAAGCATATGGGGCTCAGCCAGGACTGTTCATTTTGTGACAGACTTAAAACATTTTAACAATGTGGTTTAACCGATTTGATGTTGGGAAAATAGATGTAAAAAATGCAGAATGGTGTTAAATACTTGTAAACTGCTTGGGGAGAAAAAGACATTCTCACAGATTTAATCATGTAATAGTAGCTACCGGGCATTCAGTTTTCTGCAAAGGTATAATCTTTTGGTAGACTGATGGAAGGCTACTCTGAGTCAGTAGGAGAATCTCAATTGCATAGTCCTCCCTCCTCAAAACCCATTGGATTAGATTAATGTTTATTTAGTCACGTGCACAGGGTCGCAGTGTACAGTGAAATTCTTAAGCTCTGAGCTCAGTGTGAGTGAAAGCAGGGGGAGCAGGTAGCTGACTAGTGGTGGCTATTGGCCAGTCTGTTCCGATTTAGCCATGATGCTCCTGTTCTGCCCGCATCCGAGTGATGGAAGCGTGGAGAACAGGCTATGGCTCGGGTGCTGCACGAGGTCCCTGATGATCTTCTTGGCCTTCCTGTGACACCTGGTGTAGTAGGTGTCCTGGAGAGCAGACATTGTGCACCAAATGGTGCGTTTAGCTGAGCGTACCACCCTCTGTAGTGCCTTGCGATCAGCGGCGGTGGAGTTGCCGTACCAGGCTGTGATGCAGTCCGACAGGATGGTGCTCCTGTAGAACACTGAAGGCCCTCGGGGCCAGGACTAATTTCTTCAGCCTCCTGAGGTTGAAGAGTTGCTGTAGTGCCTTCTTCACCACAATGTCCGTGTGGTTTGACCATTTCAGCTCCTTGGAGATGTGTACGCAGAGGAACTTGACGTCTCCACGGTGGCCCCGTTGATGAGGGCGTGCCCAGCCTGGGTCTTCCAGAAGTCCACAATCAGCTCCATTCTTCTGTTGACGTTGAGGGAGAGGTCGTTTACCTGGCACCAAGCCATCAGAGAGCCTACCGCCTCCCTATAGGTCGTCTCGTCGCTGTTTGTAATCGGGCCTACTACTGTCATGTCGTCAGCGAACTTGATGATGGAGTTGTAATTCTGTAAAGCCACGGAGTGGTGGGTATACATGGAGTGCACACCCTTGTGAGGCCCCTGTGTTGAGGATCAGTGTGGAGGAGGTAATGTTGCCTACCTTCACCACCTGTGGGGTGGCCCGTCAGGAAGTCCAGGACCCAGTTGCATAGGGAGGAGTTAAGTCCCAGGGCTGTGAGCTTAGAGGGCACTATGGTATTGAAGGCCGAGCTGTAGTCGATGAACAGCATTCTTGCATTCCTCTTCTCCAGGTGGGTGAGGGCAGTGTGCAGCGGAGTGGCAATTGCGTCGTCCGTGGATCTGTCGAGCGGTAGGCAAATTGGAGAGGGCGAGTGTGTCAGGAAGGGAGGTTATGTGGTCTCTCGAAGCACTTCACGATGACGGAAGTGAGTGCTACGGGTCAGTATTCAGTTCAGTTACTTTCCCTTTCTTGGGGACAGGGATGATAGTGGACATCTTGAAGCAGGTGGGGAAAACGGCCTGAGCTAGAGAGAGATGGAAAACTGGTCTGCACATTCTCTGAGGGCTTTCCTCCGTGGAGACTAAGCATGTAGCCCTCGTTGTCTTCAGGGGCTCTCCTCTGCAGCTCAGAGTAGTTTTGCTCAAAGCGTGAGAAAAAGGTGTTTAGCTCGTCCGGTAGGGCAGTGTTGGTGTCTGCAATGTGACTAGCTTTCTTTTTGTAATCCATAATTGTTAGAAGCCCCTGCCACATACACTTCGTATCCCACCCGCTGAATTACTCCTCCACTTTGTCCCTATACATCTTGATTGATCCGCGTGGGTCTATTTGTACTGTTAAACCCATACAATTGTCCCCGGTCACCTTGCTGTGTTTAGAACCAGCATCTCCTTCAGTTTGACGCTTTTTGATTTAAGTTTTGAAAGACACCATCAGTGTCAGATCTATGCATTGTTTTTAAAGAATCCGGTGACTGAATCAGTGTATTCATTGATGTTATCCCCAGAGGCGACCCGGAACACATTCCAGTCCACGTAATCAAAACAGTCTTAGAGTATGGATTATGATTGGTCAGACCAGCGGAACCTCCCTCTTGTGTCTTTGTTTGTAGGAGGGGAGGAGCAAAAGGGATTCATGGTCAGAATACGGAGAGGGCCTTATATCCGTGTCGAAAAGGTGTTATCCCCTCTGACCTTCTATTCCAATGGGTTTGAGGAGGCGACAAGAGCGGATACGAGCAATTGAGATTCTCTCAGGGGCTACAGAGAAGCCTAAACAGATGTGCCCATCATGGTTCTGACAGGCAAAGTGAAATGTCAAAATATGCTTGTGGTGCACGGACAAGAATCAACGATACAAATGTAACAGCGCAACTAAATAAATTAACAATTTTCTTTTGCAGGTGCCTTTTCATTTTAAACACCAGTGGTGCAGCTAGTGCTTCCTAACTGTACTGAACCCAAAACAGTGGCGTGCGGAAGGGAAGCAAAACTTTTCAATGGGCAAAACCCATTCATCTTGAGGCGACGAGGTGCGAAATGTCATCTGTTTATTATAGAATATATTAAATGGACATATCTAAAAAAAAAAATGTAATCGAAACTAGCTCAAAAATATTTCTAATCATTGAAAATTACCCAATGTATCATGATACCTTTCTAGTAAAAAAGTGGGTGTGCAAAAACATACGCAGATGCAGCTGAACTGTTTGCGTCCTTTGCTCAGGCGCCCAAAGCGACTGGATATGATTGGTAAAGGGATGTTTGAGAGTGGTGATTACTTTTCAAAGCTCCATACAGGTACTCCTTATTACACTTTCATAATTATACACTTACATTAAAACACTGTAAATGCAAATCTTTATTTAATTGCGTGCTTTGTCCCCCTTCCCTCTCAGAATGGAGTTGTCACCATTCCCAAGTCCACCAAAAACGAGAGGATCCTGGAAAACTGTCAAGTGAGTTGGATTTATTTACAAGACAGAGGAAGGGAATTGTGTGCATGTTTTAGTTGTTCTGTTTGAGCATGTGTTGAAGTAGAGCTAGATCAATCTAAAATTAAAAAGACAGTTCACCCAAATCGTCTAACTTTGAATTGAAATAGGCTCTAAGAGAACCCCATTGTTTTGGGGTAATCAATGCCAACGTGAGTCTGTGTAGGCTAAAAAGGGACATTTGGGTGTACTGTTACTTTAAGACTCAATACATGTCAAATGATAATCACAAGCTCAAGAATGGATCCTGTCAGAGTCCTGCCCCAGCTAAAAGGACACGTATCATCTCTATCAAACCACCATGTTTGTCCTCTCAACTTCCACCCCTCCACCTCCCCCCCTGCTGGTCCTGGCTCCTCCCACTCCTAGGTCTTTGGGTTCCAACTGGAGGGGAAAGACATGGCGGCACTGGGCAGGTTGCATGATGGGAGACACGTGAGCTGGGATCCCACGCGTGTGGAGTGACACAGGTGCAGCATGTGTTCACCATCACTGCTTCTCACAAGCATGCCTTGCCTGTATGGATAGAATAGTAGAGCTGAAGCTCTGCTAACTTTATTTAGTAACTTGAGTCACTAAATCATTCTCAGCCACTCTTTCACCCCCCTCTTCCTTTCTGGTCTTTTTCCCTGGCTTGCAGTCTTCCACCCTACAACATTTATCCCCGATTCACGTTCGATGCCTGATCTTTGATTATCATTTCTCATATTTGCATACAACGTTTTCTCCTTTTGTTTCACAAACCCTTTCATCTGATTTCATGTGTATATTTGTCTTCCCCTATATCTTGGCTTGCTTTTAGTTGGTGCGTATGTACTCTGTTCAGTATGTGAATGGCTGCTTAGTTAGAGGTAACTAAGCAGAAAATGAATGGCCGTGCCTCAACTTAAAAATACCAATGAAATCTGGTGAGGACTGTTTTCTCTGAAAGTGATGTCACTCATAAGTGTGTCTCCCCTCAGGTCTTTGGGTTCTCCCTCTCAGATGAGGACGTGGATCGCGTCAGGAGACTCCACAGTGACATGAAGCTCATTCATCTCAGCTACCCACTCTGGAAAGGATTAGCGTCATCTTAAATACAAAACCACTTTTAGAAATGAGATCTGTGTGTTTATGGCTGTGAATAGGAATGGTGGGTGACTCAACCAGAATTGTGAAACCATAGTTGCTGATAGCCTCACCCAACTGCCTTACTTTGAGATATTAGTTCCTATCCTCCTAGTTGATGTGACTGGTAGGATACTTGTTAACATCATTGATTTATATAAATCAGCTGTTACTGTATGCCTAGACACAACATTGCCTTAATCCACTGGTCCTTAAAGGAATACGTCACCCAAATGGTTGATGTGATTTTAGGGAGGCTATGCTGCTTAGATCAATGCCATTTTTGTACTCAACTATGCTAATGATAAACTGTAGCAAAGTAAACAAAATATTCCGGAACAGACTTTCTGGGAATATCGAGGTTAAGATTATTTTAATTGTAAAAAAGGATCCTTCCAAGATATTAATTGTAATTAACCAATCATGTCATTGGTTAAATTAATTTAAAAAATACTTTGAGAGGAACACTGAGTTTTATAATTTTATTCTCAAGGTATACATGTTCTGCAATGATTACATTTGCATTTTTTTTTTTTTTATCTGTACTCCGTGAGAAACACATTCAGAATTTGAACCAGAAGGGCATTGTAAAACCATGAACACTGCATGATTATTTTTTCTTGGGGTGTAAGTGAAAAAACACATCATGTAACATCCAGAACTTAAAGAAAATCTTGGGTATGCCATGATGCTCTTTGAATAAGATCAGCTGAAACACTTGGAGAAACAAAAGGGGGAGAACAACCGCCACTCGTAATAATTGCACCGTTTATTTAACTTATTTTAGACATACATTTGCCATTTATAAAGGATTTTTCACAATGGGCTGCTGTGCTAATCAATTCTGAATAGTGAAAAAAATAATCATCCTGCATATTTGACATGTTCTTTAACATGTACATTCAACAGAGAGAATAACGTGATCAAAATGACCTTACTGTAGCAAAAGGTGAAGGCTACAGTCTGGATTAGAACCTACACCTAGTTACGAGCCAGTGATGTGGTGAATCTCACCGAATGGAAACGTGTACATTTTAGAAATCAAAAGACGACTAAGAACATGAAGCTAGCCGATGTTTTCTCAACAAAAGTTTCAGTTGAAAAGTCTTCCCACAAGCCAAACACTTATGAGGCCTCTCCCCTGTGTGAGTTAAAATGTGTACTTTTAGTTGCGACTTAATGCGACAGCGTACTTTACAGAGAGGGCACGCAAATGGACGTTCACCTGTATGACTCTGTTGATGGGCTTTCAGATTACCCTTCGAAGAACATCTTTTGCCACAATCTGGGCAAGAGAATGGTCGCTCTCCTGTGTGTACACGTGTGTGTACTTTCAATGCATACTTAGTTCTGAAATCCTTACCACATGCATCACATAGATGAGGTCTGTCAATATGCGATCGAACATGGATGTATAATTTATATTGTTTAGCAAACATCTTGCCGCAAAACCTACATGTGAACCCTTCCCCTGTGTGACATAGCATGTGTGTTTCCAGTTTATTTTCGCTCGTGAACCATTCCTGACAATGGGGGCAAGAGAAGACAGGTTTAACTTCTGTAGGAGCATTCTCATGTACGACAAGATTACGGTGCATTGACCCACAACCTGTTTTCCTGGCCTGATGTCTTGTCAAATCGAAAGCTCGACCAAAGCTCCTTGAACATATGGCGCATGTGTGGGGTCCCTGACCCTGTGAGTGACGTCTCAGATGCTGAAGCAAGCTTGCTCTGTTAAAGAATGTCTTATAGCACACCAGACATGTTCTAGAATTTAAAATCACGCCAGTGGGAGGAGCTTTGGAAGTTGTTGGGTTCTCGGGTGATGTGCTATGGCTCTGGGGAATCTTTGTCCCATCCTCCCTTGGAACCAGACAACTGCTTCTGTGTGCTGGATCAACCTCCTCTGGATGCTGGTTTGGATCAACTTCCTCACTCCAGTGTTGCTGTCCTCTCTGAAAGTTAATCTCCTCACACTCCTTTGGCTGGCATTGCTGCAAGTCATTTGAGTAGTCAACGTCTGTGTTGCAGGACTGCGGGATCTCCATCTCGTTTTCTGCTACAACTAGCTGATTTGTCTTTAACTGCTGCGGTGTGGATTGAGAGGTCCTCTTCCTGCACCCCGGACACTTTCTGGAGTCTGGAATGTTTTGACCTGAACACTTGTGTATCCGCAGATCCGATATGCTTGGGAAACTTTCCCCACAATTGATGCATGGGTAAGGATGTACATTATGTTGACATTTTAGGTGTATTCTCAAGTTCGCTGCAGTATCGAAAGTTTCATTACACAGAAGACATGTTCTGTAATTACTGGAGGACTGTATCAGAACGGGCAGAGCGCTGAAGGCTGTTGTATTCTGTGGTGTAGAACTGGAAGTCTGGGGTATCGCTGTACCATTTTCTACTGCAGCTATCAACTGCTGTTGGTTCCCCTCCGGACACTCATTTGGCTCAAAGGTCACACCGCACAGAGAGCAAGGGTGGCGTTTCTTAGTCTTCAAGCACTCTTTTATGTGTTTCTTCAAACTAGGGTTATTCCCAAAACTTGCCTCACAGTTGTAGCACTTGTAGGGGAGCAGACCATGAATGGATTTCAGGTGCCTTCTTAGCATAAATACATTACAAAGAGTCTTGTGACACACATGGCATATTTGTCTGGCTTTGGAAGGCTGGAAGGCTTTTGGAGTGTGATGAACATAGGGCCCTCTTTTGTTCTGAGGTAAAGTGTCATGTGGGTGGGATATCTCTGTCCAATCATCCTCCACAGATGTCATAGACATGTCCTCTTCTGGTTGAGCTGCCTCCTCACACACATTCTGCTGATGTTTCTGTAAGTCCTCATGGTGTTCAAAGTCTTGTCCACACTGGGTGCACTTGTAAGGGCTCTGCTCATTGTGAGATCTCATGTGTGCCGTCAAATCCTTTGCTTCGCTGAAAGTCTTTCCACACAAGGAGCATATTTTGACACGCTTGCTTCTTTTAGGCTGCCCTGTGGTAGGGGATGGGTCAGGGGCCAGAGAATACTGAGGTTGACCTTCATTGATATTCCTCTCACTCTTTTGTGATATGACCTGTCCTCTTCTCTGTCCTTGGGATCCCACTTTGTCAATCTGAAGCCTCTCTCTCCTCGGTGTTGAAGAGACCTCGGACACAGGTAACAGCATATCAGTAATGTCAAGTCTGTGGAGCAGCACTTTGGGCTGACGTAGCCGACAGGAAGTAGGTAAACTAGAAATGTCCTGCACTTCCTGTTGGCTGCTGTGGGCTTTTCCTTGGATTTTCAGCCCACTGTCAGTGTGGTGAAAAGACATATCTTGGCGTTCTATGTTTTTCGCTGTTGTTTTCTTGTGTCTACACTCTACCTCCAAAAAAGCAGGCTTCGCCTCTTTATTCAAAGGCAACAGTTCACTCTCCATGTGTTCCAACAAGGAGGCCATCTCATTTTCATATGAGACAGGGCTCATACATTCCTGCTCATGTTCTGATTGGACCTCTGCGTCAGCGAAGGCTTCATCTATCACTAAGGAAGAGAGAGACATTGAAGAGAGGATCTGATTGTCGCCGGAAGACAGAGCTAGGGACAGTTGAAGAAGAAATGTCAATATTAAAACCAAACATGGAAATGCTAGGCTTTTCTGATAACATTATTTCCTGTCCAAAGTCTATTTGTCCTACCATTGGTGTCTACGTGTCCACATGTGTTGTTGTGGTGCTGGAGAAGGGTCTTCAAAGGCTGAGGGTGGGACACACACTGCACACACTCCTCCAGGACAGAGGGGTCAGCTAGAAACCAAGATGCAGTCTAATGGGAAGAAAATGGCTTTTAAAAAGACAAATGTATCCATTTCTATTACAACATGTATGACAATATGCTGATGAAGGTCATAAGATGTTAGCATGGTCCCCGATGAAGGTCAAAAGATGTTAGCATGGTTCCTGATGAAGGTAATAAGATGTTAGTATGGTCCTTGATGAAGGTCATACGATGTTAGCATGGTTCCCGATGAAGGTCATAAGATGTTAGTATGGTCCTTGATGAAGGTCATACGATGTTAGCATGGTCCCTGATGAAGGTCATAAGATGTTAGCATGGTACCTGATGAAGGTCATAAGATGTTAGCATGGTACCTGTTGAAGGGTTGGTGTTGGAAGAAGCTTCTCCAGCCTGGAGAGGAACTCCCACACCAGAGTCTGCAGTGCTGAATCATACTTTGGGCCAAATTCCTCTGGAAAAATATTCTAAGAAACAAGTAGAGGATATTCAGTACTTTCTGATTTAGACAATTACTTACACCACCTTGTAAAATAAATCACCCCTTAGTTATGAGCAGCTTTTAGTTACACTACTGACCTGAAAGAAGTGTTCTTTCTCAACTGGGTCTTCTAGCAGAGTTTGAATCATCTTCCGGAAAGTTAATTCTGATGCCTCCATCTCAGGATCTGAAATCTACAGCAAAGTATGGATACCTCAATCAATCAATTAAACTAGTCAGCATATAACACCTGCAGAGGGAAGATTTGTCCTTGAGTGTCACTCACCTTGTTGTCCCTATGAGTGATGATACAGGTCTTCATCCTGTTCAGGTGTGGCTGGATGGTCTCGGGGTTGGCTAGGTGATCAGAGCGACACAACTCCAGAACCAGCTGATGAAGTAAAAGTTCAATTTGTTATGAATGCAATTAAATTGGACTGGTGGGTGGGACAACAGAAATAGAAATCGTGTATTGACATCGGGAGTGTATTCACTAGGAACCGAACGGAAGCAAATGGACTGAAACAGGGAGGGACCCATTTGAATGTGTCCAATAAGAAAGTCGTTTTTGTTTCAAAAACATTTTGCTAAAATAAGATAGTTCTTTAATAATCCCCCAGAGGGGAAATTTGATTGCACAAGCCAATAAATACACCGATACTAAAACCAGCACATCAATGAATATAATAATTATTATTAGGGCGTGTATATAGTCCTGTTCCACTGTATGTACAAGAGGGTAACCTGTACAAGTGTGAGGTGTGAAATGGAAATGTGTTTTTTTGCATATCCCACTCCCCCTGAGATGCCCCTTAGGGTTAATTGCCTTGCTCATACCTAGTGGGCTCGGTGATTTGATGCAACGTTTCGGTTAACTGGCCCAAAACCCCTAACCCGCCAGGCTACCTGCCGCCCCTAAGGGTTTGTGTTTAAAAAGCATCATAGTATATGGTAAGGTACTATGGTATACACCTCAGGAGATGAGAGTTGAGGAACTCTGGAGGCTCCCTCGTCTCCACCCATCAGCACCATCTCTCACCTGTGCTCGCAGCCCCATGATGAGTTGGACTCTTTCCCTGTAACTCATCATATCAGGAACTATCTCCAACACAGTGGTGACAAACTCCTCCACCAACCCGTAGTCCATTATGTCTCTCTGTTGAACAACTTGCCATAGAGCTGCAGACACCAGCCGCAGTGGAGGGACCAACAGACGCAGAGATGATAGGGGGAGAGGGAGACCTACAGCAGACAAAAATTCAGTTAGCTGGATAACAGAGATGATATGGGGACCTACAGCAGACAAAAAAAATCAGTTAGCTGGATAACAGAGATGAGAGGGGGACCTACAGCAGGTACAAATTCAGTTAGCTGGATAACAGAGATGATAGGGAGACCTACTGCAGGCACAAATTCACTTATTTGGATAACAGAGATGATAGGGGACCTACAGCAGACGCAAATTCAGTTAGCTGGATAACGACCCCGTCCTCTTTGATAACACTGACAAGTATCCTTGTTATTCTATAGCTTCCAAAGTTTTAGCAAAGTATTTTTTTATTTCATAGAATGTCATTCCTTGAAAACGAGCTACTATATTACATAGAAAATCAAGTGCTATTATTTCCATGCAATTACTTTGTTTAGCTAGCTAGCTACGTTTTTGTTTGTGGCACATATTTTACAACGTGTTGCTAAACTGTCTAATAGCTTGCCTAGCTAGCTACAGTCCCTCACGTTTTTAATTCAATACAATAGCTAACTAGCCGAGCAATGTTGACAACACCAAAGAGAAGGCCACTGCAACCATACCTTCTTCAATCAGGATATGGTGTTTTTGCATTTCTAGCTTTCCGTGCCAGTATACTTGGATTCAAAATAAAATAACGGGAGCTTTGTTCGTGGATGCGTTTCCTTCTTTCTTCCTTATTTAAATGTCACTTCCGGTATTCAAATAAGAAATCCTTCAAAATAAAAGCGCACATTTGAATCAGGTTTCTAAACCGTCTCTGGTTTGGTTTGCACACTGTCATTAAAACCCCAAAGAAGAAGAACAAGAAATAAAACTGAAATTTCTAGTCACTGACATTGTTATAATAAATAAATGTAGTTAATAATTAATTAATGAGGGGAAAATTATAATAAAGACCTTTTCAGACCAATAACCACAGAACACAATATTGTAACGACTCTGCAGAGAAAAGTTACCTATCCCAGCCACACAGACATTCACACATTATCTTGTGTCTTTTGTAATTCACGTGTACAAGTGTCAGCCATAGAAGAAGACAAAAGAACAGTGTAAACAAGGTAACTAAAGAAATGTTACATTTCAGTAGCCTCGCGCCTGTAGTGTGATTTAAATGTAAATTTTTGTCATTTACGGGATAAATTAGGGTTGCTTAAGTGCACATCAGATTTTTCACCCAGTCAGCTCAGGGACTCAAACCAGCAACCATTCAATTACTGGCTCAACGCTGTTAACCCCTAGGCTATCTGCCGGTGAAAGTACCTTGACACCACAATGACATTGACGTTTGAATATGATACTGTATGTTCATTCACACTCTGGGGCGCGTTCAGCAGGACACGTTTTGGACAGTTCAAATATAAATAATGTTATATAGAACAAACATGCCTCTCCGACATGGAACAAAAAAATAATGTAAGCTCTATTCATGACATATCTATCTGCAACTTTAGAGAACCTTTGGCAACTGAACGTGGCCCTGATCTGTCTACTGCAGTGTTTCTTGATCCTGGGGACACAAAGGGGTGCACATTTTAGTTTTTTGCCCTAGCAAAATATGCACCCCTTTGGGGTCCCGAGGACCAGGATTAAGAAACACTGCTCTACTGTTGTCTAACAACTAAAGCTCTACTGCCACCTAGTGGCTGTTTTAACACAACGGTACACCCAAATCAAAGAACAATGAATAGGCCATTTTCTCTTCACTGTTCTTTGATTTGAGTCAAAGGCGAAGTAAGATGCTCAACTCCAGCCCAAAAGCTGTGCGTGCGACATTACCGCGTTAAGCAGACCAAAATGGGGATTTTTTTGTATGGAGATCTATGAGTGTCAAATTTGGTCTACAACAAAAATGTATTTGCTAATTTGCTATGTGAGGCTTATTTGATTGAACAGAAGTTTCGTTATGATTAGGTTGTTAGAAATGTACTGATATAAGTGGACAGACGTGGCATTCCGGCAACTTTCAGAAAATCTATTTTATATCGGAGTTGTGTCAGTTGTTCACGCACTTATCTGCTCTCTCATTGGCTAGAATGTTCCCACCTGATTTTGCCTTGTCCACCTTTGCGGACATGTATTTCCATTATTAGAACCCACTGGGCACACACTGGTTGAATCAACGTTGTTTCCATGTCATTTAAACGAAATTACGTCGAACCAATGTGGAATAGACGTTGAATTGACGTCTGTGCACAGTGTGAACGGTCAGTCAACTATCCTGTCAATATAATAGATCATCTTTGTTTTAAAGTGTATGCCCTGAACCTTAGACACGGTCACTAGTGGGCTACCACCCGGTACTCTACCTACCCTTCACCATAGAGACTGCTGCCCTATGTACATACAGTCATTGAACACTGTTGAAAAACACTGTTTACATTCTGTTTTACCCAGAATGTAGGTTTTCACTCCAACTCCAGTTGTAACTAACCAGATTCTTATCAACTAGCTAATTATTAGAATCAGGTGCACTACATTAGGGTTGGAGCAAAAACCTACAGGAACGGTTGCTCTCCAGGAACAGGGTTGGAGAGACCTTGTCTATACACACACCTCTATATTCATATACTGTCCATACGGTCTTATACACAACTTTTCTATTCATATACTGTCCATACACAACTTTTATATTCATATGCTGTCCATACACACCTTTTATATTCATATACTGGCCATAATGTCTACACACCTTTCACATACTGTACATATATATTTATATTCCGGTCTGATGTCTAAATTTCTTGTTCTTTCTTTTTGGATTATGTGTGTATTGTTATTGTATTGCTAGATATTGCTGCATTGTTGGAGCTCGAAACATAAGCATTTCACAGTAAGGTGAAATTTCACCTGTTGTATTCGGGGGGCATGTGACAAATAAAATTTTATTTAAACTGTGTACACGACCAAAAAAACTTTGCTTTGGTGTACGGGTAAGTGTTAACACAGCCACTAGGTGGCAGTAGAGCTTTACTTGTTAGGATACACAGATCGGAGAATGAATGAATATTTTTTTGCAGAACTATCATGCCAACTATCAAACTGTCATGTTCTTTCGGGTTACATTCAAATCACACTTAACACACTACATAGACTGAACTTATTGTCTTCCTAAAAGGAAAAGAGGATAACAACCTTAGGAACTCCCAAGAAACCACAACCAGGGTCGATTTTAGCAGGGGTGAGGGGGAGTTAGTGAGAAAGAGGATAGAGAGAGAGAGCCACACATCTTGCATTTATCACAATATATGCTAACTATTAAAATAATCTCTACTAAAATAACATATGCTAACTAACAAAATAATACCTCTAACTAAAAGGTTACACAGCCAGTCTCAGTTCTTGTATAGCAGGGAGACATAACTGCAGAACCCTGACCTGCTGTGCAGTCTGGGAGGGTTCCAGTCATTAGAGAGTTCCAGAAATAATCATTAGTGCAACAGAACTGGTGGCCATTAAGATTGATTAATGCGTCACTGCTGACATATGCTTGTCACAGACACTTTAATGTCCATAATGACAATTTATTTCTCTCGGCAGGGCAGCAGAGCGGACAAAGACATCACAAACAAATAGACACGACTATCTGTTGGCTTGCTGTAGAAGTCAGGATGCACTCGACTAAGAGTCATATTTCAGGAGTGAGGTGAGAGCCTTCTCTTGGTTATGGGTAATTATCACTAATTGTTCTACCCTTTTAGTGTGTGTGTCTCATGCATGTAGGCCTGTGTGTCTGTATTATGACATACCTAATGAATCAATGACGCTATATACAGTACATGAACAT
This sequence comes from Hucho hucho, assembly GCA_003317085.1. NCBI lineage: Eukaryota > Metazoa > Chordata > Actinopteri > Salmoniformes > Salmonidae > Hucho > Hucho hucho. The sequence goes on along the minus strand of QNTS01000712.1, from coordinate 480,848 downwards.
GTATACACATTTACAGTATCATGTCTTTTTAAAGAGCCTTATTAATCCTAATGGCACAAATACATGTTGTGTGTATAACTTTCTTCAAGAGGAAAATCAAATCAAATCAAATTTATTTATGAAACCCTTCTTACATCAGCTGATGTCACAGAGTGCTGTACAGAAACCCAGCCTAAAACCCAAAACAGCAAGCAATGCAGGTGTAAAAGCACGGTGGCTAGGAAAAACTCCCTAGAAAGGCCAAAACCTAGGAAGAAACCTAGAGAGGAATCAGGCTGTGAGGGGTGGCCAGTCCTCTTCTGGCTGTGCCGGGTGCAGATTATAACAGAACATGGACAAGATTTAAAAATATTAATAAAACAGGCAGAACAGTTGAAACTGGAGAAGTGGGGGGAGGGCAACCCGGACAGGAAGATCACGTCAGTGACTCAACCCACTCAAGTGACGCACCCCCCCCCCCCCAGGGACGGCATGGAAGAGCACCAGTAAGCCAGTGACTCAGTCCCTTTTCATATTATACAAATTCAATACATTTACTAATGATCCATTCCTTCTCGGGTTCATGTGTACTGGATCATGGTCTGTGTGTGCAAAGGAGAGAAAAAGGTATGAGATGTGACTGCATTTCAAGTCCAAAAGGTGGCACCGTCTGTCTTTGTTTACTGTCCAGCACTGTAATCACCCCATGGTAAAAGGATGTACATAAACTCAACAAAAAAATAAACATCCTCTCACTGTCAACTGCGTTTATTTTCAGCAAACTTAACATGTGTAAATATTTGTATAAACATAACAATTTCCACAGACGTGTCTAACAAATTGAATAATGTGTCCCTGAACAAAGGGGGGGGTCAAAATTAACAAAAGTAACACTCAGTATCTGTGGCTGGTGGCATTGCCATGCTGGAGGGTCATGTCAGGATGAGCTTGCAGGAAGGGTACCACATGAGGAGGATGTCTTCCCTGTAACGCACAGAATTGAGATTGCCTGCAATGACAACAAGCTCAGTCCGATGATGCTGTGACACACCACCCCAGACCATGACTGACCCTCCACCTCCAAATCAATCCCGCTCCAGAGTACAGGCCTCGGTGTAACGCTCACTCCTTCAACGATAAACGCGAATCCGACCATCACCCCTGGTGAGACAAAACCGTGACTCGTCAGTGAAGAGCACTTTTTGCCAGTCCTGTCTGGTCCAGCGACGGTGGGTTTGTGCCCATAGTGATGTCTGGTGAGGACTTGCCTTACAACAGACCTACAAGCCCTCAGTCCAGTCTCTCTCAGCCTATTGCAAACAGTCTGAGCACTGATGGAGGGATTGTGCATTCCTGGTGTAACTCGGGCAGTTATTGTTGCCATCCTGTACCTGTCCCGCAGGTGTGATGTTCAGATGTACTGATCCTGTGCAGGTGTTGTTACACATGGTCTGCCACTGCGAGGACGATCAGCTGTCCGTCCTGTCTCCCTGTCTTAGGCGTCTCACAGTAAGGACATTGCAATTTATTGCCCTGGCCACATCTGTAGTCCTCATGCCTTCTTGCAGCATGCCTAAGGCACATTCACGCAGATGAGCAGGGACCCTGGGCAACATTCTTTTGGTGTTCTTCAGAGTCAGTAGAAAGGCCTCTTTAGTGTCCTAAGTTTTCATAACTGTGACCTTAATTGCCTACCGTCTGTTAGCTGTTAAGTGTCTTAACGACCGTTCCACAGGTGCATGCTCATTAATCGTTTATGGTTCATTGAACAAGCATGGGAAACAGTGTTTAAACACTTTACAATGAAGATCTGTTAAGTTATTTGGATTTTTACGAATTATCTTTTAAAGACAGGGTCCTGAAAAAGGGACGTTTCTTTTTTTGCTGAGTTTAGATTGCTTTTAATTAAGGTGTAAAAGAAGGCAGAGGTAAGTCGATCACATCATTGATAAATAACATACAATTTGGCAGGTAGATCGTTAAGTCGCTTAATAATTTAATGAAAAATTACTCTGGTAATTTCACCCAAATGTTTCTGAAAATGATTTCCCTCTAATGGAGAACAGCTTTTAGGAATTCATACTTTCATTAGACAATTGTCTTATACATTTCAGTTTCTTTTACAGCTTTTCTTTTCCCATTCTCATCAGTAACAGTTTCTCTATTCACATTTCTTATGGCATTTTTACACATTGATATTGCATTCGGGAGACATGTATAATGGCAATCGGATTTGTTCCAAAACCTGCTTCAATTTGAACGTTTAAAAATGAGATTCGTCATTAAAAGCAACTATTACATTTTTCAATTCATATAATTCATCTTCTTCAAAATGTAATTATCGTTTACTATTCTCCATACACACACACACACACACACACACACACACACACACACACATATATATATTTTGTGCTTTATTTAACTCTTTGCACTTGAATTTAATAATTATGTTATTCTGGGCTTACAATTTCTCATTTCCTTAATATCTTCAGGTGACATTTTCTATTATGGCTCCACCTCTGCAGCCTGTTTGGTGGTGTCTTCAGGCCCTTCCTGGCTGGCCCAACTAAGTCTGAGCACACTTGATAGGCGCAGTGCTGCTGGGTGTCCTCAGGCCCTTCCTGGCTGGCCCCACGGTGTCTGAGTACATCTCCCGTGGACAGCGGCATACTTTGAACTGTCTTTCCTGATCGCTGCACTTAAAGTAAAGTGAGTTACAGCTCTTGGAACAGCTGGGAAATCACTCGTAAAAAGAATGTCTGACACTTTCTCTCAGTAAGGCTTGTGGAAGAGACACGTTATTCAAACTTTATAGGTTTCTGGATATGTCTGAAAGAATGTCCAAGTCCTTTCCGTAAATTGACTTTAGGTAAAGGTATCAGTTCGGCTTTCATGATTAACTCTGCTACAGTGGTTAACTCATTAAAACAAATGGACGTAGAAACTGAGCAGGTCTCGGACCAGTTTTAAGTGTCAGTGCCTGTCTGATGAAGTAAGATGAGGGGGCAAAACCACAGCTCTAGTGACATTAATCACACGTGGGGATGATGATGACAAGTGTAATTTCATACAAAAAGGGAGGACCGTTAATAACTGTAGTCAGTGGAAGAGATAAATCATTTAGTTCTTACTGAAAGGCATGCAGAATCATTAGCCTGTATATCATACGTTATTTAACTCATTAAGTTCATGAATAATAAACAAGGCAAAATGCAGAGACAAATCTCTTAAACTTCTCATCAAAGGTATGATGCTGTGTATGTTCAAGTAATGTGTGTATAGTGTATTTATTAGTGAATGTCTATATTAAAAAACCGTAAGCCACAGACGGGAGGCGTATTTGCATCCAACATTTTTGGGCAGATTTTTAAAAACATTTTTGCCCCCAAAAAAGTGAGCCCTAGGAGAGGCCATAGATTCACTTGTGTTTTGTATATTTGTTTATTTTCCTGATTTTGTTTTTGGGTGGCCGGTAACCTTGGGCTCTCTAAAGCTTGGGGTGGACGGTAACCTTGGGCTCTCCAAAGCTTGGGGTGGCCGGCAGTAGCAGACTGGCCACCGGGAATTCTCCCGGTGAGCTGGTCAACCTCTGGGCCGCCTGCCTTCTAAAATGTTTTACTACTAATGAAAAAGTTTGCAGATGGTTGAGCGACACGGGCCAACCCCTCCTTTCCCTCAGGCCCAGATGCCACAACCCGGTTCGTGGGTAAAAAAGTAGACGGAGAGGACAACGAAGCCAAAGATGGTGCAGCCGAAGCGGTAGATATGTGCCTAAATGTGTTACAAATACAACATTATATCAGAATTTATGAGTGAAATGCAAATACTATTGGTCTGCTACTGCTGTGTAAATGTACCAGAAAGAAAGAATTGAGGTAAAGACGTACAGTAACTGGGTGTTCAAACCGGCTAGCGGAAAAACTAAAATTTGACGCCTAGCAAAGCTCTGAATGCCTAGATTTTGCCATCATGAGGGGATTTTGTGAGAAATGGCAATCACTTGAGTATCAGTGATTTACTGTCGTATAATTTTACTTAGCTAAAATAAGCATTTATTTGATTCTCATTGCATTTGCCTTGTCTTTATAAACGCTAAATTGCGTTAGACATATACAAACGTTAATTAGCTAATTTTATTTCATGGATATACAGCCATTGGTTGCAAATAGTATACATACTGTAAAACCAATCAAGTCCTTTCCCTCTCAAATTCCTACTTTGTGCGGGAGAATATGGCTACAGTGATTTGCTAGCTATGATCCTCACCGCCACGGTTCCTACCACTTCGCCTCTTACTAGACAATGCATTGAAACTCATCATCATGCCAACAGTCTGGTGTGAATGGTGAGTAAAGCCACACAAGAAAACGTGTTGTGTTGTCATTCATTCACTTGATTTGAAATAGTGGGGCTGCTGCTGTGTTTTTGTAGTTTTTCAGAATTGGGTCTTTATTAGTTTATTCATATCCAGGTTGATGACAGGTCCAGTGTCAGTGGAAGAGAGCATTGATGTTGATGACAGGTCCAGTCCAGTTTCAG
>QNTS01000712.1:353025-460267 GCA_003317085.1 Hucho hucho | reverse complement strand
ATCATTTTGACCCCACGGGGTGAGATCTTGCGTGGAGCCCCAGATCGAGGAAGATTATCAGTGGTCTTGTATGTCTTCCATTTCCTAATAATTGCTCCCACAGTTGATTTCTTCAAACCAAGCTGCTTACCTATTGCAGATTCAGTCTTCCCAACCTGGTGCAGGTCTACAATTTTGTTTCTGGTGTCCTTTGACAGCTCTTTGGTCTTGGCCATAGTGAAGTTTGGAGTGTGACTGTTTGAGGTTGTGGACAGGTGTCTTTTATACTGATAACAAGTTCAAACAGGTGCCATTAATACTGGTAACGAGTGGAGGACAGAGGAGCCTCTTAAAGAAGAAGTTACAGGTCTGTGAGAGCCAGAAATCTTGCTTGTTTGTATGTGACCAAATACTTATTTTCCACCATAATTTGCAAATAAATTCATTAAAAATCCTACAATGTGATTTTCTGGATTTCTTTTCCTCATTTTGTCTGTCATAGTTGAAGTGTACCTATGATGAAAATTACAGGCCTCTCTCATCTTTTTAAGTGCGAGAACTTGCACAATTGGTGGCTGACTAAATACTTTTTTGCCCCACTGTAAGTTCTAAGTATTTTATTTACTCAAGCAGTAAATGGTAAATGCAATTTTCGTATATACGGGTTCACTGTAACACCACGCAGGGCAGAACAGAGAACTGACCAGCGCCTTACAATATCTTCTTTTAATACTCTGGTTCCCGCTTCTGAGCTGGCCTGTCAGAGTAGAGACTGGGCGTGGTTTTAGACTTGCCCACTCTATCGTAGGCGCACAGGCTGGTCCCAGCCCCCAGGCGCTTCAGCTTTCAGGCGTTGTTGCTGTGCAGATTATCTATGCGCTCACCCCCAAGATACTGAGGCCAAAAGTTCAGCTCCTTTTTTGTCTCAACCTAGAAACTGCTTGTTTGCAACATTTTTCTATTCATGTGTTCCTAGCTCAACATACTGTTATCTCCCAAGGTTAACATGGCCCCTTAGCCAGACACCAGGTGTTTGCACAATCCACTGTATTGTTCCACAATTTATCAGCCTTAGCTCACACACATTCCTGTGTAGCAAAGAAACATATTCTCAAACCTAACAGTGACTAGACGGAGTAGACCTACAGCTATATCTACTGCAGTGGCTAGACGCAGTAGACCTACAGCTACATCTACTGCAGTGGCTAGATGCAGTAGACCTACAGCTACATCTACTGCAGTGGCTAGACCTACAGCTACATCTACTGCAGTGGCTAGACCTACAGCTACATCTACTGCAGTGGCGAGACGCAGTAGACCTACAGCTACATCTACTGCAGTGGCTAGACCTACAGCTACATCTACTGCAGTGGCTAGACGCAGTAGACCTACAGCTATATCTACTAGAATTACCAGAATTATAAAGCTTTTTGATCAACACTGACAAGTACAAAACTGCCCTGCTTTTCATCTCTTCACATATTAAGAACAGATAATGACCAAATGGAATTCATTGTTTTATTGTCAATCTTACACACCGCACAGCAATCATTTAGACAAAATACAGTACAGAACAAAGACAGTACACTTTTCATATCTGGGGAACACACTATGAGTCATTTGAACTGTTGTACAATTCTATTACATCCCCAAGATGGTATTTGCCTTTTACATAAGCTTTGCTCTCGTTGCTAATTGTGTAATCAGAGTTCAAATCAACAGCTTTTCAGCATCCACTAACTCACTGGCCTGTGCAAGGTGTGGGACCTCAACTTGATAAGCCATGACGTTTCTATCAAAGCGTATAGTTTGAAATGGTTGATATGCCAAACAATAAATATGTTTTGGATCAGTCCAAATTCTGGCATATTACCATTCAGTACTTTGGGAAAGATCATGGACTTCTGAGTTATGTATTTATTACAATTGATCATTTGACTGATACAGCAAAGTCCCTGAATTGTCCACGTAAATATTGTAGATCTTTAACCTCTGATACAGTTCCCATCTCACTTTCATTTGAAATAATTGGGTGCATTGAATGGTCAACAATGTCAGTTTTCATATATTTGGTTCTGATTGATCAAAGAATATTTTTAATATTGATGTCACGTCCTGGCCATAGAGAGCCCTCAGGGTTCTCTATGGGGTTTTGGGCCAGGACGTGACCAGGGGTGTTTGGTGTTTTCTATGAGGCAGCTCTTAGTCGTTGCCTCTAATTGGGAATCCTATTTAGTTTGTTCTCTCCCCACCTGTGTTTGTGGGTTATTGAATGTTGTATGTGCTGTATGCGCTACGCATTTATTTCCGATCGTCTTGTTCTGTTTGTTTATTTGTAAGTTTCACATTTGAATTAAAAGATGTGGAACGCAACACACGCTGCGCCTTGGTCCGTTCCTAACGATCGTGACAGAATAACCCACCACACCAGGACCAAGCAGCGTGCCCCATTGGAGTGGAAGGAGAGTTGGACCTGGGAGGAAGTAATGGGAAGAAGCGAGACGCAAAGGAGAGTGCGAGGACAGCGACGACCCCAGGGGCCGCGTACCCATGCAGCCCAGGGGGGGGCGGCGACACATGGGGCTATCGGTCGGGCTGAGGAGAGAGCCAGAGCCCGAATGGAGAACGTATGAGGAGTTCAAAGAAGGTTACAGGAGAGAGGTAAGGGCAAGGAAGGAGCTGCAGCGAGGAGCGTCTGCCCGGCCAGGTGCGTCCTGTGCCAGCTCCCCGCACACGCCCTGAGGTGCGTGTCGTCAGTCCGGTGAGAAATACGCCGGCTCCACGCCCAGAAACAAGATGAACTCAGCGGTTTTTGAGTTAACTTCTTAGGGAGCGGTGGGGCGCTAGCGCCCCATTTGCGACAACATCCGGTAAAACCCATAGCGCAGTAATGCTAAATACAAAAATCGAATAAGTAAACATTCATGGAAATACAAGTGTCTTTGTCACAGGTTTCTGGTGGAGCAGACCAAGACGCAGTGAGGTTTCCAGTATACATACTTTAATTACATGCAAACTGGCAAAAAACAATAAACAACGAACAAACCGTCACGCAGGTGTGGCCCACACAGGTACGCAGACACAAATACAAACAATAACCCCCAAGGCAAGTGGGGCAGGGAACCAACTTACAGTTTCTCAGTCGCTTTGGTGCATTTCTTAGATCAAAAGTGCAATTCTTGATACTACTTGTACAAATTCCAAATCATCTAGTCACTTGTGCACATCATTAAAGCAATTTCTTATTCCTTTGAACAAATTGCAATTGCTTTTGTACATATTGCAATTGATAATGTACAAGTGTCAGCTTTTTTTCCACATTTTCAATTGCTCATGTCATGTTGATCAAAATATAGTAGATGGTTCTCTGTTGAATAGTCTTACCCCTCAACATCTAGGCATTAGTTCCTTGCATAAGCCATTACATGCAAAATTGTTGAACTATTTGTCATAAACTGTCAAGCATAGTTTTACACATTTCTATTAGACCTTTTGTACAAAAACGTGAATTGATGAATCGTGCAGGTGAAATTGACCCTCACTCATGAAGGAATGTAAAGTGTTAGTTCAACCAACAATCAACCAGTTGTCTAAATTGCTCAAAGGTGCATCTCATGCTTGCCAATTGATTCTTCATATATAGACAGACCACAACACAGAGTTGCAATTTTCCAATAATGGATGGACCAGGAAACGAACAGGGTCAACAGCCAAGAGGAGGACATAGGTGCATATCTGATGACATAAGGGCCACTATTGTAGACCATGTTTTCAATCATGGCCTTACAATGGCTGAGGCGGGTCGAAAGGTGCAGCCGAATATTGGGAGATCAATAGTTCAAACGTTTCGAAGAGAGAACAGGTATGTCCACCAATGTACAGTACACTGTTACTGTATACTTCCTACAATGCTTCATATTACAGTAGTCCACTTGTATTTCACAGCATACAGAAATATACTCTATACAGATACATACTGCATCTTACATGCACCCACCTGTATGTTTTACAGTAAAATGTGTGTTCGCATAGTTTTTGTCTATGTGAAAGTGTGCGATGCATCACTGCATTTTTCCCCACATAGGACTGCAAGATTATCTCAAACCGGTGGCAGAGGACGCCTTTTCACACCTCAACAGGAGGAGGCTATTTGCACCATGGTCCGAGCAAACAATGCCATGAGACTCAGGGAAATACAAAGGACCATTATAGAAGACAACGATGTCTTTGAAAACATCCATAGGGTTAGCATCTCAACCATCGACAGGGTGCTGCATAAAAAACAGATGAGTATGAAACAGCTGTACCGTGTACCATTCCAAAAGAATGAGGACAGAGTTAAGGAGCTACGGTACCAGTATGTACAGGTAAAACATATCTATGTAACTACTTTACAGCAACATTTTATAGTGATATAGTACAGTAAGCATAAACTGCACACATTTCCATTGCTGTGGAAGGAACATGCAATATATGTACATTTTATGTCACTCTTCATTACCAAAACAAATTCAACTGTGTGTTCTGGGATATAGCGTATAATGGAGTTGGAATCAAGTGAACCCTCTCACAACTTTGTATGCGTGGATGAGGCTGGCTTCAACCTGACCAAATGCAGAAGGCGGGGTCGGAATATCGTCAGTCACAGAGCTACTGTGGATTTGCCAGGCCAACGGGGAGGAAATATCACCATGTGTGCTGATGTTTCGGAGCATGGTATCCTAACCCATATCCCCCTTATAGGGCCATACAACACCCAGCATCTACTCAACTTTTTAGAGACTCTCTACAGGGCTCTCATCCCTGATGATGAGAGGGGTCTGTTTAAAGAGGATTTGCCAAAGTATGTGGTCATTTGTGATAATGTGAGTTTCCATTGATCAAACATAAGGCAATGATTTGTGACCCACCCGAGAATTCTCAATAGAATTCCTCCCACCTTATTCACCCAATTGAGGAGTTCTTTTCAGCATGGAGGTGGAAGGTGTACGATCGTCAGCCACACACACAGATGACCCTGCTGGCTGCAATGGATGCAGCATGTGAGGACATCACAGTAGACTCCTGCAGAGGATGGATAAGGCATTCCAAAAGATTCTTTCCACATTGCATTGGAAGGGAAAATATCCGGTGTGATGTGGATGAGAATATGTGGGCCGACAGACAGGAATGTCTGGATGTGTAGAGACAGCACTAGAACAGTGCTGCGGGCAAAGTTGTGCCTTAGAAAGAAACACAGGAAACCACCCCTAATTTAGTTTTTTTTCCTTTGTGCCCCTTGGGTTGTCCAGTCTCTTTCAATCAATAACCCACATACAGTAATATGTAAATAGTACTGTTGAAATTGATATATGCCATAGAAGTGCAGCCTTGTGCATTTTCAATACAGTAACTGTCATCCAAACTGTAGCCCAAGTTTACATCAGGTAATACTGTCAAAGTACACAGTTACATTGACAACATGCCTAAACATTTTGACGACCTTGTTCGTGAACAATGACTCAGTGACTTATCATTCTGATGACACTGACATGATCATTGGCATGAATATTTACTTTTGAGAGATGTACTAAGGATTTTTAGTGACTGACTAGCTTTAGAAACATATCTATTGTATATTGCAGTTTGTACAAATTGTTCTGAGAAATGCACTTATTATTTTGCACATGTTAGGGATGATGTGAAAAATGCACCAAAGCCACTGAGAAACTGTAAATAGGATTCCCAATGAGACAACGACTAACAGCTGCCTCTAATTGGGAGCCCAAACCAACCAACATAGAAATATAACCATAGAACCAAAAACACCCCTGATCACGTCCTGACCAAAAACACCAATGAGCAGCCAAAAGGGCTATCTATGGCCAGGACGTGACAGTCTTACATATTTTAAAAGATGAACTTCTTGTTAACTACTTAGGGAGCACACTACCCGGTGACATGTGAGGTGCCAATTTCAAAATCCAAAAGTTGAATTATTAAACATTCATAAATATACAATTGTTGCATAGTCATCAAAAGCACTGATTCTTGGCAATATCACAGCATTGTCAGATTTCAAAAAGGCTTTACGGCGAAAGCACAACATTTGATTGTTTGAGGGTAGCACCTCTAATATTTACGCATTAGCATAAATCCATAACCCAACACGGGTCTCACAAACAGCATTAAATCGCTTACCTTTGAACTTCTGCTGAGGGCTTCCCAAGTGTCCAACGAAGACAATCCATGCTTCTTTGGTTAGAAAAAGTCATTTATTATATCCATAAATCTCCGTTTGGTTGGTGCGTTATGATCAGAAAATCCACCGTTGAGTCGCCAATTGAACCGTGACGAGAACATGTTTAAATTATACCTATACACTTTCTACAAACAAATCAAACATATCCTTTTGGGTATATTTGGGTGTAATATTTCAACTGGAGGATAACGTGAACGATAGGAAAATAAAATAAAGTGGTGCACGTTCACAATCTCGCGCGCGTCAAACCTTGTTTACAAAAGTGGTCGCCTGACAATTTCCTCTCCCCATCCGTTCTGGTCACTCCTAGAATTCCCAGTCTTTGACTGTTGACATCTAGTGGAGGCCATAGGTACTGCAGTCTCAGTCCAACATAAGATTGTATGCAATAGGCACAATGGAGAAGATGGGCATTTACAAAAAAAAAAACTGCAAATCCGGATGGATTTTCCTCAGGTTTTCACCTGCTATATCACTTCTGTTATACTCACATTATTTTAACACTCTTAGAAACTTCAGAGTGTTTCCTATCCAATAGTACTAATTATGTGCATATCCTATTTTCTGGGCCTGAGTGGCATGCTATTTACTTTGGGCACGCCAGACTCTCCAAAACTGTCACCTCGGGAGCCGCTCCCTAAGAAGTTAATCCAACCGCATTGTCATATTTCAAAAAGGCTTTACGGCGAAAGCACACCATGCGATTATCTGAGGACAGCGCCCCAGAGTAAAACACTTTTCAAAACCAGGCCAGGCTTCATAAAATAAATCACTTACCTTCGAAGATTTCTCTGTTTGCTGTCCCAGGGGTCCCAGTTACGCAAATAATGGTTGTTTCGTTTGATAAAATCCATTTTTATAGCCTAACATGAAACATTTTGAGAACCGCTTGTGTCGTGAATTCCGTCTCATTCGACTGTCAACTGAACATTCTACGTAATTACACACAGTAAACATACTTTTATTTAGTCAAGGTTGGTTTCTTTGCAATCCTCTGGTTGTTAGTAACACAACCGTACATGCTGTTCCTTTGTGCGGGACGTATTGACCGAAGGAGCCCGATTTGAAGCCACCAATGATATGAGCGGTCTTCGGTTGATTGACTATATTTCGGCCCAATGATCACTGATTGTCTTGAAATCTAGCTTGGAAGACAGCCAATGAGCTGAGGTAAACGACAACACGTAAATGGTTATATGCTGGAAGGACAGCCTTAAGACAATGCGAGCGTAAGGGACGGTCCTATGCCATTGAAAATCTACCTGGAAACAGCGACGCGCTTTACGCACAGCAGTATTTGTTCAAGACTATTTTCAGCAATTTTTAGAAGTAATTATGGCAGGAAAATCAGGGAAAGCTAAATCCAAGTCTAAATATACGGATTTGCACAAAATTATAGACGAAATTGACCGGGAAAGCGAGACCGATTTGGCACAGGACGATGGGTCTGCTAGTGGCCATAGCTTTGACTCGCAGACGGAAGACATGTTTCTAGATGGAAAGGATGCCATTCTGGACTGATAAGTACTTATGCCGTTGTTTGAAATTATTAATATGAAATATTATTAATTTCATATTTCTGGTAGATTTTTTTCTATTTCATTTGCAATATAATCAGTAATGAAATGTGTAAAGTAAACATTGGCTATACTGTCACGACTTCAGCTGAAGTTGGTCCCTCTCCTTTTTCGGGCGTCTACCGGCGGTCGACGTCACCGGAGTTCTAGCCACCACCGATCCGTTTCTGTTTGTCTTGTCATTCACACCTGGTCATCATTACCCTAATTACATGTGTTATTTAATCCTCTGTTCCCCCATCAGTGTTGTCTGTGATTGTTTCATGTTTGTGGCTTGGTGTGTGAGCAGCTCTATTCTACATTCGTAGATTTTGTGCCTTATTAAAGTAAGGAGTGTGTAACTGGCCTCCTGCGTTTGTTTCCTAAAAGACCTGCTGTAGAGCAACTACATATACATTGTGTATGTATGTATGTATGTATGTATGTATGTATGTATGTATGTATGTATGTATGTATGTATCTGTTTATTTTAGTTGTTACAGGAATCCTACTGAACTTTTGTCTTTGCCTCAAACAATACATGTGAAACGAACCAGAAAAATGGGGTCAAACATTTTGCTTTGATTCTGTATCTGTTTATTGTAGTTTGTAACCAAATTTGGTTGGTTTATTACACGTGTTGTTTGAGGCCCATAAAAAAAGTTTAGTAAGATCCATATAACTACAGTAAACAGAATCAGCCAAAGCAAAATGTTTGTAACCGAATTGTTGATTTATTACACAGGTTGTTTGAAGCCCATAAAAAAAGTTTAGTAAGCTATGATTCTGTTTGAGTTATTGGATTTTAATATGGACATTTTTTTGTTTCACAGTGCCGGTGAGTCTGATTGGGAACCCCCATTGTCAAGGTGTCCATCCCCCACTGAAGCTGGTCCATCCAGACGGACCCCTGCTGTTTCCGGCTCGGCCATCTAGAGGTGTGAAGACAGCAACAAGGAAGCGGAGGAGGGGAAGTGTGAAACCTGCAGGCAGAGGGGCGTTGGCACACGGTGGTCGATGTTGATGTGGAACCAATTCCACCAACATTTAGACCGAAAAGGCAGCCAGGACCTCAGCTGGACATGACAGCAAAGTACAGCCCCATTCAACTTTTTCAGCTTTTTTTCACCTCGTCTGTTGTTGATTCCCTGGTGTCCAACACAAAAAAAGTATGGGAAAAAGAAGCATGCAGTAAAGAAAGACGCATGGAAGCCCATTCCATTCAAGACCTTTTCTGCTACCTTTCACTGGTCATTTTCATGGGGCGGGTGAAGTTGAAGACCTTGAAGGACTACTGGAAAAGGTCACCTGTCTATCAACTGCCTTTCCCCACTGCTGTCATGTCTTCAAACAGGTTTCTGGCTCCCGGGCGCTTCATATCAGTGACCCACAAGTTGATGAGGACAATGAGAAGAAGAGAGGCACAGCAAGGTTTGATAGGCTTTGCAAAATTAAACCTCTCTACCCCAACATGGTTGAGGCCTGCAAGACCTATTTTCAGCCCGCCCAGAACTTGTCAATAGATGAGGATGGTAGCCTCAAAGGCCAGAATTGGCCTAAAACAATACATGCGTAACAAACCCACAAAGTGGGGTTACAAACTGTTTGTTTTGGCTGATTCTGTGTGTGCTTACACATGCAATTTTTGTGTTTATGAGGGGAAAAGCAGTTTTGCGACCGGTAAGGGACTTAGTTATGACTCCGTTATTGAGTTATTAGATTTTCAACTGCTGGGGAAGGGCCACAAACTGTTTGTGGACAATTTTTACACAAGCCCGACCCTGTTCACCGACCTGAGGAAGCTGGATGTGTGGGGCTTGTGGCACAATTCGTCCCAACAGAGTGGGCTTTCCGAAAACGAAGGTGAATGACATGCCTCAGCGGGGTGTCATGAGATGGATTCATGAAGGTGGCCTGCTCTTTGTCAAGTGGATGGATACCAGAGGTGATCATGTGCACGACCATCCACAAAGCCTTCAGTGGCGATCACGTCATCAGACGTGTGAAGAACGCTAGTGGGGCATGGACCACCAAAAATGTCCCCATTCCAGCTGCTGTGAAGGACTACAATAAGAGAATGGGAGGTGTGGACCTGTCAGATGCGCTGATGGGCTACTATAAATGTTCTCCACAAGACAATGAAATGGTACAAGACATTGTTTTATCATTTCATTGACATTGCTGTGGTGAATGCGTTCATCCTTCACAAGGAAATGGCTAAGAGCTGTGGACAGACCCCCATGTCACAGCTAGCCTTCAGAGAGCAGCTCCTCCAGGAGTTTGCTGCCTACAGCAAGTCCACTCCATCACCTTCTGTCCCCGTTACCTCTGTCCCCTCTACCTCTGTCCCCTCTACCTCTGCTCCTGCCACCAGTGGTATCCACCTACTCAAATTCATTTCTGCCGACATGAATTTGCCTCCTGGCAGAAAGGGCACAGTAGGGAGGCATCGCTGTGCTGTTTGTCACAGGAAATCCCCTGTGACCTGCTCCACTTGTTTGGTGACCCTATGCTTTACACCAGAAAGGGACTGCTCTGGGCTATGGCATAAGCAGCACAACATTGTGTAGAGGACTGAGAAAGTGTGTAAATAGTTACCCTTGTTTTTTTGTAAATTTTTCATATATATTTTTTTTATAGATTTGTATAAATTTTATTTTTTGTGTGTTCGAATAGTTTTTTGTATGCTGTATATAGTTATTTAATTCAAAATGTATCACTTTACCAATTCGGCCACTTGGGCAATTTGTGTGGGACACCTGGGTGATCTCATGGTAAATGTCATGTAGCTCGCTCATTCCTGAAGTTATCAGTCTGAAACGTTGCACACACTGTTGCCCTCTTCTGTTCGCCATCTAAATTATCCCCAGCATCATAACTGAATGTATGGTGTTTCTTGTTCATGTGAAAGATGATGCAACAATAATAAAAACAGAGTTTTTTTCTTTGTATTTTATTCTATCAGATTTATCGTGTTATATTCTCCTACATTCAATTTCCACAAACTTCAGTGTTTCCTTTCAAATGATACCAAGATTATGCATATCCTAGCTTCTGGGCCTGAGTAACAGCCATTTTACTTTGGGCACGCCAGACTCTCCAAACCTCGAAACACCGATGCCGCTCCCTAAGAGGTTAAGGCCCATTTTCTGGGATTAGAAACCTTTTCTAGAGCTTAAATGGACAGTGCACGGTGAGTTATGGGGCTCTAGAAGGTTCTCAGGCTGAGAAACAGCCTCGAACATTTGCAATAACTTCAATTCATTTTTACACCGCGAAAATGACAACATTTAGAAAAGTCCCAGTCTCACAAGACTAGGTGCATTGAAACCGCCTCGGCCTATAGAGACGGACCCTAATGTTTCTGTCCGATAGCTCATTTAAGGACCCCGTAGCAACACCTGGAAAAAGGGGATTTTCAGCACCAATTAATGTCGCTGCTTGGTCTCCGAATTACCTATAGACTCAGCTAGGCCTACACATAATGTCGGAACTGGACCCGCAGCTAGAACGTAACTACGTGTTTTATGTTTTTATTATGATTTAAACAGAAGGCGCTGTGAATTTTGAGCCTGCTCTGACATTTGGCTTCTAAACGAGTTGGAAAAAGTGGGTTTGGTGTCAGAATGATATCTAATTGACTGATGGACGCTGACTTGCTGGCTGACCTTTGTACATTTGCATTACGTTTAAACAGGGATGAACCATCACCAAAATGACAGACTGAAATCAACACTAAAAATGGCATCACCATAGTCTCTAGGCCGTGCCGAGTTCAACCAGACGCCCCACTTGACCGCAACGACCGTGAAAAAAAGTCCTCCCGATCTATGCAAGCCTAACCTTGACCGTGTGACATTAACCCTTAACAGGGTGAGTCCGGCAAAGAAGGCCCTCAATTTTCAGGCAGAGGCAGAGACAAGGCAAGAGGAGCTGCAGCAGGACCAAGCCGGATTTAGCTGCAAACTCATCTTCCCGGGCTCTGCTATGAGTAAGTACTGTTTCTTTAAATAGTGGCAAGAGTTTGTGTTTGAAAATAAATATGATAACCCGCCTGACTGATTCATGTAGCCTCAGATTGTAATTTTGGTCTAAAATATGAGGGAAAATTGTGCCGCAAAGGTCAAGAGGGTGACGCAATTTTTGAACTACATGGCGAAGAATGAGACCTACCAGTCCTCTCATTTTCCTGACAGACCATGACAAAATAAGTCAGTAAGCAGAGTTGTTTCTTTCTCTTAAGTCTCATAAGCATTCATTAACAATTCAGTAATTGATTATGATTTTTGTGTGTGCGTGTTCTTTTTTGATAGATGGGTTCAATTCCTCCAGAAAAACAAGGTAATCACCAGTCAACCACTACACCTTGACTATTGGTGCATTTCTTAAATATACCGAGGAGACCCCTCCACCTGGCTGCTGGCTGACCGTAAACCAAGGGAAGGGGATCAACCGGTTGATGAAGGGCATTAACAAGTCCATGAAACGACCAGTTTCCCTTCACCAGGTAAAAGTGAAAGACAACAAGGAAGGCAAGGTGGTGTCCAAAAAGAGCCTGCTGGAGTGCCAGTCTCTTGCCAAGGCAAAAATCCCTCAAGTGCTGAGTAAGTTTTTCTCAATCTGTGATGTCACTGTTTTTACACACTTAGACGTCAGAGATGTATAGAGTGCATTATGGAGTGGGATTATGAAGCTGCCTTTTTTATTTTCATGTTCCCACAGAAACATTGGAAGAAACAAGGACACAGAGGAATCAGTACCGGTTTTATGGGTACCTGTGTGCCTACTTTACCTCCATATACAGCCACAGACGAGGCCTGTATGAAAACATGTTGGTGAAAGAAGTGGAGGAGGCAAAATGTGACCAGTCTGGGGTGTATCTGATCAATGTAAGTCTATTAAATACACTGGAATGTGTTTATTTGTTTGTTTACTTGGCTGGTTATTTTTGGAAACAATTGCAGTCACCGGAGCGTAATGTGTATTTTAGTGTTTTTTTTCTGTTCAATTTCTATTAGGTGGGGGAACACAAAACTAAGGCATGGTCTAGATGTCGCTGATGAAGGAGGAGTACAGTTGGTTTTCAAACTTCCAGAAATTTAAACACTGTCTCTCAGGGGGAAAGAAGGCCCAGCACTTCTTTTTCAATTCCACAAATACTCAGCTGAAGAACCTGCCTGCCTACCTACCTGAGGGAGGTGTGGAAGGAGATGGGTCTGCCCGAAACTCCTACCTTCACTGACCTGCGGACCTCCATTGTCACTCATGTAGGTCAGATTAGATAGGAATCTAATTAATTGTAAGATCCTACTCCACTATTGTCTGAAGTAATATCAAATATTTGTGTCTTACAGGTAAAAAACATGCTACCGAAGATTTACAGGGAAAAGGTGGCCAACTTCATGTGCCACAACATCCAGACGGCAGACAAATGTTATGCCATCAATTTAAATCCATCCCAAGCCAACGAAACCAGGGCACTCTGAGGCTGCACTGAAGGGGGAAGATACCACAGTCGCCACAGAGAACCAGCCCTCCACCTCAGGAAAAAGAAAGCGGAAGGTGAGAGAGGACGCCTCCTTCTCCGAGGGGAGCACCACCCCTGAAGAGACCGAGGTGATGTACCAGGAGTCTGGCACGTCCGCCGGGGACTCGGAGGAAGAAGATGAGGAACAGATGGCCAGACAACCTCCAGTAAGATCAGCTATTCTGACAGGACACATTCGATTATTAAAATGTACTTGTAAACTATGTAACAGTCAAGTGTGAATTTTGAGATATATCTAATTTCTTGTGTTTGCTCTGTCAGAAGACACACTCCAAGGTGACCAAGCCTCAGCTGGAACTTACCCCAAAGAGGAAGCAGACAATCCTCAGGCGCCGCATGGTGGTGGCCGTCAGCCCCCTGCTAGTCTCACCCCTCAAAGTGAAGAGCAAGTCGGCCCTCAACTCCCCCATTGTCACATTGCAAGGTATGCATCAGCTGAATTCAAACAAAGTCAGGCTTTTTAAGCTGCAGGGGAAGGCGCACAAGGAAGAGGGGAGCCCTGATGCAGCTAGAAGGAAGGGGAGCCGACCAACAACGAGACTCGTGTGATATTGCTTATCACATTATCTAGCTACATAAGGGAGGCCTATAAATAAAAAGTAAAAGACGGTCCAAATCTTTGAGTCATCTAACACCATGAATGAAGATGGAATGGATGCCACATATCCGGGCATGAATCATATCAACCGCAGTATTAAAAAGGTAATGTTCATTTGTTTATACCCGTCTACCTTTCTCCTTAGCAAGCTAACATTAGCTAACGTTCATTTGAATTGGAAAGTTGGCAAACCAAGTTAGCATGCTAATTTTAACTGCACGAACAGTCATTCCTTGAAAACACTTGAACTTTGGTTAGATTGAGAGTGCTTTATTACCAATAGTGTTAATGGGGTGTAAATGTGCCCTAATGACACCGTAGATTATTTAGCTTCGCAGTCTTTGGCGCCCTTTCTATTGACAATAGAAAATAAATAGAAAGGGCGCCAAAGACGGCTAACTAAATTATCGATGGTGTCACTCATTGTCTACAATCTTAGCTAGGCAAGCAAAGATGAACTAAGATTTTCAATATGGTAGACAATTTAGCGTTAACGTTAGTGCAAGCTAATGAAACTCTTTTGGTTCAACGTTAATGATATACTGGTAGTCTAATTTTGTTAGCTAGGTTGGTAAATCATTCCTACATTAACTGGAAAGGGAAGACAGTATGTCTCATAACCTATATCAACCTGACACTTTGCGTCTGTAAACTATGATTTAGTTGCTAATTACTTGTGTTTTTCAGCTGCTAATATAAGCAGACATGCTGCCCAGCCTCTCTAAGGAGGATTTACGTGATCTCTTTCCCGAGCCAGAGCACTTCTTCAGAAGGAGAACCATTTGGAGATTTACTCATGGTGAAAATGAGGTAATGTTAGATTTTGACATTTTATCTAACCATGCAGACAGTGTTTCCTGTTATCAAAGTAGCATTTTGCTGGCCATCATTACAATACATGTATCTAAAGATGTAGTTGTTTTGGTGTGCTTTTTTTCTTTATAATTACCATTTAATAAATGTATATCTTATACAGGGTCAATAATCAGACCTGTGTAGACCAGGCACCTCCTCTAGGACCTGTAATTTACAGTAACAAGCATGATTTCCATTTTGAGAGCGGCAGGGGATGACCTCCAGTATCCATGCAGCTGTGAACTCACTAAATGTTCTTATTTTACCTTCATTTAACTAGGCAAGTCAGTTAAGAACAAATTCTTAATTTAACTGCCTTGTTCAGGGGCAGAACGACAGATTTTTACGTTGTCAGCTCGGGGATTCGACCTTGCAACCTTCCGGTTACAAGTCCAACGCTCTAACCACTAGGCTACCTGCCGCCCCAATGGCGAAGTGTCTCATAGAATACTACCCAATGCTGCAGGACAGATCTGCAACCAGTGGAGCTGAGTGGGTAAGTCACTACTCAGGTATTCAACACGTTTCCAAACGCCGCACTGTTGGATACCTGGCAGCCAAAGTGCAACAATCTGACACTCAAAATAGGAGGAATGTGCTTCATCCAGATCAATCAGGGCAACATGTGTGCTTGTATTGTTTCATTTCTGGATTCGATTTTGTTTAATGTGATTTATAACAAATAATTTGCTGTTTGTTAGGAATCTGTGAAGAAGCAGCTTTTGAAAAGGATTCAGAATGTGACAACCCCCAAAAAGAAGCAGGGAGCAACACCTTCAAGAAAGAGGCCATGAAGCCTTAGATTTCAGAGCAGCCAGGAGATGTCCACTGATAAGACTGACGAATCCACCTCCTCAACCCTGATCTTGGAGAGATCCCCACAATCTAGATGCAGCACCCCAGAGGTTGAACAGTTACACAAATTGAAATAGTGGATAGTGTTTCTGTATAAATGCAACTTCTACTACTACTCCAAACGAGGGACTAGAAACAAAGTAATTAGTCTTCAGTGTTTCCTGTGGAATGAGAGGTTTGGGGGGTAGTATCAGCAGAGTCACTGGTCTTTATTTCAGTCTACATGTTTAAATGTTAATTGCGGGGCTTTGTTATGTTTTCTGGCATCAAAAACTACTGAGAGCCTAAGAACCAGGTGAGACATTATAAAAAAAACTCTTCAGAAGATGTACAAAACCAAGGCCAGACCCAACCAGAAGGATGTTTCCCAGCTCCTGGACCTTGAATTCCAAGCAAGACAGGCCTTCATCGACTCTGATGCTACTAAGGAGCAGGACAGGCCTACCAAGATACTTCAAGCGTATCCCTGCTTCAGAGAGCTGGATCATGTAAGCAAATGTATTCATTTTAAGTAGGCCTATGCTTCCTTTGCCTGGTTAACACCAGACCGAATCTCAAATGAGATACGGTGTGGGAACTGAGCAGTGTGAGAAGCCATAGCAGGGACAGGGGTAAACCACTTCGGGCAAATGTAAAACAGTGAGCTCACGAGAATTCTGTCTGGTAGTAACCACGCTAATGCTTCCTAAGCCTCCAGGTAGATAGACAGACAGTCAGACACGGTCTGTCCGTGTGTGTCAGGTTATGGATGAATTCCGGCGGATCCTCGATCGAGGGAACTCCTGCTTCATACCTGAACTGAAGACCCGCTGGGGGAGCTTTTACAACAAGGCAGTTTTATGGAGTGTTCAAAAAGGTCATGAAGCCACAGCTGCTGGACAAAGATAATTACGGGAAAGGGGGGTACCTAGTCAGTTGTACAACTGAATGCCTTCAACTGAAATGTGTCTTCCACATTTAACCCAACCCCTCTGAATCAGGTGCGGGGGGCTGCCTTGATCAACATCCACAGCACCCGGGGAACAGTGGGTTAACTGCCTTGTTCAGGGGCAGAACGACAGATTTTTACTTTGTCAGCTCATTGATTCGACCTTGTAACCTTCTGGTTACAAGTCCAACGCTCTAACCACTGGGCTACCTGCCGCCCCATTACTGGCTCTGTTGACAATGGAGAATCCCATGAGACTATTTTCGTTTTTAACAGTGAAACACTCAATCGCCATGATGAAGGCTTTACCAGATAGATATGTTCCCATCACCTGTGGTCCACCAAAGAAATTAGGACATGCAAGTGAGGCTATGCTTCACATCCTTGAGGTAAGAAATGTGTTCATTTATTAGAATTGTCATTACTTAACCATAACATACAAAGTGTGAATTGTCTTTGTGGTCATATTAGTTTTTCTCGTTGTGTTTGTCAGTCTGCAGAAGACCCCAACACCTTTCTTCAGGCGAGACCACTCTTCCCTGTCGCGATTGTTGGCAAAACCAACTGCGTACTGGCCATTGGAACCATGCCTGTGGTGACCTTCCAAAATGAGAACATCTATGCCAGCGTGACATATCTCACGGCGTGTTATTACGCCTTTCCAGTGTTGCCAACTTAACAACTTTGTCACTATATTTAGCGAGTATTCAGACCCCTCTAGCGACACATTTTTAAATCAACTAGCGACAAATCTAGCAACTTTTTCTGGTGTTATTGGAGACTTTTGGAGACTAATGTGAAAGCACGTATCGTTCTTACTCTTCTCAACGAGCAGCGGGTGCTGCAGTGGGCCCCACCCCCTGTCCCAAAGCACTCAAAGGCGGCCCAGTCCTCACGCAGCAGTCCCTCCCAGCTGCAGTCAGAGCAGGAGATGTTCACCCATCCGCATCCAGACTGCAAATGAATCGTGCATGCGGGAAGCCCCCACTGACTGATCCCGCCCTGGCTTACATTCAGGGCGGGATGTAAATGTAAAATGTTTGTCTAAAATAAATCGCTGCACAAAAATAAATCACTGCATTTGACTCACACAGCCTCAGTCACTTACTCACCTTGTCCACTGTATGTGTGCCTCTCTGTGACATAAGCTAAACATCTAGCTGGCTAGCTCATGTCTCAGTCTAAACTGTACACTCAAAAATACAGAAAGGAGTGGGAATCAAACCCTGAATTCAAAGTGTGGTTGAAGCCGTTTATTGGAGATGATACACGGGCATACTGCCTGTATTGTAAGGCTGATTTCTACGAGAAGTGTTGTCTTAAAAAAGAGAAACTCCTGGGGATAGGGACTGACAATGCCTCTTATGACGGGGATTAACAATGGGGTCCATTAAGTGCTGAAGGAGGAGTATGCAGCTGAAATATCTGGTTCTTATTCGCTGTGTGTGCCACTCTCTGCAGCTTGCTGTAAGTCATGCTTCCAATGACGCCATCCCCGTAGTGTGGAGTACTTGGTACGAGAGACTTATAACTGGTTTTCAGTGTCTCCAAAGCACAGGGAGGCCTACAAGGCCATATATGAGACCTTCAACTGGGGAGAAACCTTTACAAATAACCAAGGTGTGTGCCACACGTTGGCTCTCCATTGAACCCGTGGTTTCACGCATTTTGGACCCGTGGGAAGAGCTTAGGCTGCATTTCGCAGTCACCAAGTGCAGTGAACACTGCTACATGGCTGAGGTTTTATACTCCATGTACAGTGATCCTCAGAACATATTGTATCTATCGTTTTTGAAGTCAGTGCTGGGTGAGGTAGAGTTGGCCATCAAGGCTTTTGAGGGAGAGCAAGTAGATTCTCTTAAGTTACTTGACAGCTTGGTTAGCCTGATCATGCTTCCTTAGCCTGGTGAGCAGCAGGGTGCTGAATCCACTGGCAAATGTTGATTTACTCAAAGGGCCAATAGATAGATACATCAGTCCCAAACCGTACCTTGGTTACCTTTTTGAGTCAAAGGCAGCTGAGCTCCACCTTGCGCCTGAGGATGAAAACAATGTCCGAAAGCGGTGTGTAGCCTTCACCATCTCCCTCACTAATGAGTTGAGGGTGAGACTGCCGGACAACATCGAAGCATTGCAGTACACGTCAGGTTTCAATGTGGAGGAAACTCAAAAGCACAATAAGAGCCCTAGAGAAATAGAAAAAATAGCCAAGCTCCTTGGCTACTCCCCTGCAGAGAAAGACAAGATTGTCCAGCAATGGCATGCCATCCATCTTAGTAAATGGAATGAGACAAAAAACACACTGGGCTTCTGGAGTGAGATTTGGAAGTTCAGGGATGCAGCTGATATCAACCCGTTTCAAGAACTTGTCATGGCTGCTGTGTCTGTTGTCCTTGCCACACTCGAATGCTGAAGTGGAGAGAGTATTCAGCCAGATGAGTGTGCAGACCCTGAACTCCATCCTGTACATTCGATATGGACTGAAGCTGTCTGGTAAGGCCTGCTATGAGCACCAGCTGCCTGATAATGTTTTGCAGCTTTTTGGCACATCAGCTGCTTACTAATTTAAGTCAGCTCCTTCAGTTGCTGAACCTGCCATAGAGAGCCTTGACCAAAATGACGATGACCCACTCTTTCTGTGAGCCAGCACAGCCTGTGTGTGGAGGGGGGTATAACAAAAACAAACAATTAACCTGAATTAGGGCCAGACTAGTTACCATAATTTTATCACATTGCCATAGAAAAAACTGTCAATTCTCTCTTTTTGGTCCATTTAGATTGTATACAAAAAAATTGTTAACCAAATTAAGAAACAAAACAAATTAAATATAAAACTAAGTAACTCTGCCAGAGTGTCTCTTTTGGGTCACTTTTGCCGGTCCCAAGCCCGGATAAAGGAGGAGGATTGGAATTGTGACATAAAAAAAACAAGAATCAACAGAAGAAAGTTCATTTGTAGTTCTTAACATATTTTGGGTGTTTTTTACTCACTTTTTGACTCTCCCATTAAGTTATTCCTCTCTCCTACAGCGTCCATCACAATTACATGCGCATGGCCAATTATGCAAATTAGGCGATGACGTCATTTAACGACAGCTAATAGCTACTTCCCTAACTGAGGAGTTGGCAACACTGCGCCTTTCACCTCACATATCCTAAGTGCATTGCGACACTCCTCTCTGTGCTGCAGACAGAAGTCCTCGGACGCCATCCACGACCGGGACATGACTTCTTCATATAAAAAGGCTATGAACGAGTGGAAAAAGTTCATTACTGACTAGGGTTGCACAATACCATTTTTTCATTTCCGGTCCCGATAACAGATGTGTGTATTGGCCCATCCGATAACCTTTAATAAATAGGCAAAGCATTTGTTGTTTATTATAAGAAGGTTTAAAGCATTGCTACGTTTGTTATCTTGCCATAGGTCTTACATTTTCACCATGACCACCAATGGCCTTTGTCGTTGTTTTTGCATTCTTTGTTCTGCCCATATCAGCCTCTGGATATACGGAGTCCTCAGTAAAGAAGTGAAAATAAATTAGATTCATTCTTTCTTTAATCAAGCCAATCTCATGTCTAGTAGTAATACAAGTACATGTATCTTCGTCAGGATTACTTATTTTAAGGACAATAACTATTTTTCTGTAAATTCCAGGGAATATTGCCTTATTTCAATACGATTGCAATTTTATTGGATGATAAATTTAAGCACATCTTCCTACATAGAGAAAATAATTCTTAAATATTTTCTTTGTGCCCAGACAAATGTACTTGGTTTTAGTGTAGCTGTACTTGTTTTAAGATATATTTACTTGTCACAACTTCCGCCGAAGTTGGTCCGTTTTCTTTGTTCGGGCGGCGTTCCCACGTCACCGGCCTTCTAGCCATCGCCGATCCACTTTTCATTTTCCATTTGTTTTATACACACCTGGTTTCATTCCCCAATTACATGTTCATTATTTAACCCTTTGTTTTCGCGCGTTATTGTTCCTGATTTATGTCAGTCCAATTTGGTGGGCTTGGTATTGTATCTGCTTTGTTTATTCCTTGATTAAACTATGTTGAGTTGCTCATCTCTGCTGTCCTGCGCCTGACTCTTTTGCACCAACTACACCACGCATTCTGACATTACATTTCAAGATGGCAATATCATTTGCTAAATTTAGGCACATTTTCCTACATAGAGAACATTATTCTTAAATCTTTTCTTTGTATCCAGACAAATTACTTGTTTTTAGTTTGACCGCACTAGGTTTAAGATCTGTGCGTTCTTTGAGACTAGATATTTTTACTTGTTTAAAAAATCTTGGCGAGTAAAATGTTCCTGTTCTGTTGGCAGATAAGCAAAAATGTTTTAAGTAATATTTCCCTCATTTTATAGCTTTTCTTTCTTGTTTTTGAGAGCTGACTTTTTCAATGGTTAGCTAGCTAACGGTGAATTTGATCCAGTTAGCAAGATACTTAATGCCAATACTTGTTCCACCACACTTTCTCCCTCATCTCAAAACGTTCCAAATGCCAGTTGTTTTTCAGATAGAGCTCATGAAGTACGCTTAATCACCTTCTCAATACCGTCTCCGTGGTAAACCTCTTCATTACCTCTTCTTCAGGGGACGCGCTGCTGTAACTGACAAGCTGCCTTTCCGGAGCTCGCACTGATGCTGTAACTAGTAAATTGGTTTCTCTTCTTTCTTCAGTCGCGTGCCGCACTCCATACTATTATGTAAATGATTGAATGAGCCTTGGATACAGCCAGTATTGCTCCAAAACGAGCATCACTCGATCGCTTACAGCCAGTAGTGATCCAACCCCCCCCCCCCCCAAACTTTTCTCATCGGTCACCTATTTTGGATTCAAAACAGCGAATTTCGCCATAAGGTGACTAGTTTGCATCCCTGTAGATGGAGTAAACATACAGCTATCTACTGCAGTGGCTAGATGGAGTCGGCCTATGTAGTTGTCACGTCAGGGACAACAGTAGAATTTTAGCTAACCCTAACCCTTTTCCTAACCTCATTCTCCTAACCTGCTATCTAAACAAACCATCAGTCTCACCTGCCTTGCGCCTTTGCGGATATGTATTTCCAAAGTTAGTAGTCAATCGACTATCTTGTCAATATATCAAATCAAATGTTTTTTGTCACGTGCCGAATGCAACCTTAGAGTGAAATGCTTACAAGCCCTTAACCAACAATGCAGTTAAAATAAAAAATGTAAATAAATGAAAGTAACAAATCATTAAAGAGCAGCAGTAAAATAACAATAGCGAGGCTATATACACATGGGGTACCGGTACCGAGTCAATGTGCGGAGTCACCGGTTAGTCGAGGTAATATGTACATGTAGGTAGAGTTATTAAAGTGACTATGCATAGATAATAACAGAGAGTAGCAGCGGTGTAAAAGAAGGGGGTGGGGGGACAATGCAAATAGTCTGGGTAGCCATTTGATTAGATGTTCAGGAGTCTTATGGCTTGGGTTTAGAAGCCTTCTGGACCTAGACTTGGCGCTCCGGTACCGCTTGCCATGCGGTAGCAGGGAGAACAGTCTATGACTAGGTTGGCTGGAGTCTTTGGCAATTATTAGGGCCTTCCTCTGACACCGCCTAGTATAGAGGTCCTGGATGGCAGGAAGCTTGGCCACAGTGATGTAGTGGGCCATACGCACTACCCTCTGTAGTGCCTTGCGGTCGGAGGCTGAGCAGTTGACATACCAGGCATTGATGCAACCAGTCAGGATGCTCTCGATGGTGCAGCTGTAGAACCTTATGAGGATATGAGGACCCATGCCAAATCTTTTCAGTCTCCTGAAGGGGAAAATGTTTTGTTGTGCCCTCTTCACGACTGTCTTGGTGTGTTTGGACCATGCTAGTTTGTTGGTGATGTGGACACCAAGGAACTTGAAGCTCTCAACCTGCTCCAAGCCCCGTCGATGAGAATGGGGGCATGCTCGGTCCTCCTTTTCCTGTAGTCCATAATCATCTCCTTTGTCTTGATCACGTTGCGGGAGAGGTTGTTGTCCTGGCACCACACGGCCAGGTCTCTGACCTCGTCTTGTCGTCATCGGCAAACCTAATGATGGTGTTTGAGTCGTGCCGGGCAGTGCAGTCATGAGTGAACAGAGAGTACAGGAGGGCACTGAGCATGCACCCCTGAGGGGCCCCTGTGCTGAGGATCAGTGTGGTGGATGTGCTATTACCTACCCTTACCACCTGGGGGCGGCCTGTAAGGAAGTCCAGGACAGGATCCAGTTGCAGAGGGAGGTGTTTAGTCCCAGTGTCCTTAGCTTAGTGATGAGCTTTGAGAGCACTATGGTGTTGAACACTGAGCTGTAATCAATGAATTGCATTCTCACATAGGTGTTAATTTGTCCAGGTGGGAAAGGGCAGTGTGGAATAGAGATTGCATCATCTGTGGATCTGTTAGGGCGGTATGCAAATTGGAGTGGGTCTAGAGTTTCTGGGATGATGGTGTTGATGTGAACCATGACCAGCCTTTCAAAGCACTTGATGGCTACAGATGTGAGTGCAACGGGTTGGTTGTCATTTAGGCAGGTTACCTTAGTGTTCTTGGGCACAGGGACTATGTTGGTCTGCTTAAAACATGTTGGTATTACAGACTCTGACAGGGAGAGGTTGAAAATGTCAGTGAAGACAATTGCCAGTTGGTCAGCGCATGCTCGCAGTACACGTCCTGGTAATCCGTCTGAATGGTGACCTCTTTAAAAGGTCTTACTCACATCGGCTAAGGAGAGCGTGATCACAGTCTTCCAGAACAGCTGGTGCTCCTCTCATGCATGTTTCAGTATTTTCTACCTTGAAGTGAGCATAGAAGTATGGGGCGGCAGGTAGCCTAGTGGTTAGAGTGTTGGGCCAGTAAACTAATGGTTGCTTGATCGAATCCCCGAGCTGAGGTAAAAATCTGTCATTCTGCCCCTGAACAAGGCGTAGGCTGTCATTGTAAGTAAGAATTTGTTCTTAACTGACTTGCCTAGTTAAATAAAAGTAGTTTAGCTCGTGTCACTGGGCAGTTCTTGGCTGTGCTTCCCTTTGTAGTCTGTAATGGTTTGCAAGCCCTGCCACATCCGATGATTCAATCTTAGTCCTGTATTGATGCTTTGCCTGTTTGATGGTTTGTCTGAGGGCACGGCGGGATTTCTTATAAGCTTCCGGGTAAGAGTCCCGCTCCTTGAAAGCGGCAGCTCTACCCTTTAGCTCAGTGTGAATGTTGCCTGTAATCCATGTCTTCTGTTTGGGGTATGGACTTAGTCACTGTCGGGACGACGTCATTGATGCTTTAATTGATGAAGCCAATGACTGATGTGGTGTACTCCTCAATGCCATCGGAGGAATCCCAGAACATATTCCAGTCTGTTCTAGCAAAACAGTCCTGTAGCTTAGCATTGCTTCATCTGACCACTTTTTTTATTGATCTAGTCACTGGTGCTTCCTGCTTTAATTTTTGCTTGTAAGCGGGAATCAGGATGATAGAATTATGGTCAGATTTGCCAAATGGAGGGCGAGGGAGAGCTTTGTATGAGTCTTCTGTATGTGGAGTAATGGTGGTCCAGAGTTTTTTCTCTCTGGTTTCACATTTAACATACTGATAGAAATTTGGTTAGACAGGTTTAGGTTTTCCTGCATTAAAGTCCCCGGCTACTAGGAGCGCCGCCTCTGGGTGAGCGTTTTCCTGTTTGCTTATGACTGAATACAGCTTAGTGCCAGCATCAGTCTGTGGTGGTATGTAGACAGCTATGAAAAATACAGATAAACTCGCTTATCATGAGATACTCTACCTCAGGTGAGCAAAACTATCCTTCGTGCACCAGCTGTTGTTTACAAATTTACATAGACCACCACTCCTTGTTTTACCAGAGGCTAATGTTCTATCCTGCCGATACAGTGTATAATCCGCCAACTGAATGTTATTTATGTTGTCATTCAGCCACGACTCAGTGAATGAAACAAATATCTTATGTCACGACTTCCAACGAAGTCGGTCCCTCTCCTTGTTCGGGCAGCGATGTCACCGGTTTTCTAACCATCACCGCTCCCCTTTTTTCATGTGTTCTTTGGTTTTGTCTTTGTATACACCTGATGTTAATTATCTCCCAATCACGCTCCTGCATATATTCCTTCCTTCCCCTCTTTCCCTTGTGCGTGATTGTCAGTGTTTATTGTAGTTTCCCAGTTGGTAGGATATACACTACTGGTCAGAAGTTTTATAACACATACTCATTCAAGGGCTTTTCTTTATTTTTACTATTTTCCACATTGTAGAATAATAGTTTAAACATCAAAACTATGTAATAACACATATGGAATCATGTAGTAAGCAAACAAGTGTAAACTAAATATTTTATATTTGAGATTCTTCAAATAGCTACCATTTGCCTTGACAGCTTTGCACACTCTTGGCATTCTCTCAACCAGCTTCACCTGTAATGCTTTTCTAACTGTTGTGTCGTTGACTATCATTAAATGTGAATTACACGATTAAACTAATCATGTATCTTTAATTAACTAGGACGTCGGGGCACCACGGAAAATGTTTAGTGTCAATTTCCCAAATATAACTTTTCATATATCAAAAGTCGCTTATTCATTTTATTACATCAGTCTATTTACTGAACGTCGCGAACCCTAGATCATGAATCAGCGATTTACCAATTGGTTTAATTATTTATTTACTAACTAATCAAATTACAGAATCACACACACACACAGGTTACAATCATGATTGGAAAGTCCCTAGTGGGCTAAGCCTATATGAAAGCTTGGTAGACAAAGGAAAGGGGTGGGGCAGTTCAAGAGCGGGAAACTCAGAGTGGATTCACTACATACTTAGAAATTGCTAATACATTTTTTACATGAACAACCGCTCATTCGAAAATAAATTGCAATTAACATATTTATGAGTGTCTGCCTTGGTTGTCCCTCTTTGTGTTTGCCGGTCCGTCTGCTGCATAGTCAGTTGACAGAGAGCCTCTGGTTTGTCCACCAGAGATCAAAGTCGTAGGTTGTTAGAATGGAAACTTCAGAGTACCATTCAGAAATGTTCTTAGATCGGCTGCGTTTACCAAACGAAAGGTGCAGTCTAAATAATTATTCTATAGTTGTAGATTTCTAAACCATTTCAACATATAGCGTCAGCTCCATGTTTTCTAGTCTCTAACCATTCGAGACATGCACTCTTTGGCATAAAATATACATTTTGTGTCACGGGTGGTTTTACACTCTGGAATAAGAGGGCGTTTCATGATGCCAATGTAAATGTCTTTCCTCAAGGGGGCATGGCCACTGACTAGTTAAACTTTGTGAGAACCCAAACTCTCATTTAGAAGGCTAACATCACGTATCTTCTCACAAATAGTTTAATATTCAAATCAGATATTTTATACCACATTCAGATGCAAACCCCATACTTGAGAAGTGTACACAACCAAAGACACAGTAATGTGTGTTTCCTGTCCTTCATGAGATCACCAAATGAAACACACTCAACATGACTGTCACCCCCACGGGTGGGGTTGGGGCACACAATGCAAATAGTCCGGGTAGCCATTTGATTACCTGTTCAGGAGTCTTCTGGCTTGGGGGTAAAAACTGTTGAGAAGACTTTTTGTCCTAGACTTGGCACTCCAGTACACCTTAGCCAAATACATTTAAACTCAGTTTTTCAGAATAATAGTTGAGAATGATTTATTTTCAGCTTTTATTTCTTTCATCACATTCCCAGTGGATCAGAAGTTTACATACACTCAATTAGTATTTTTAATATGATATCTGTCAATGGTGGCCACCCAGACTGTAATTCAACCATGATAATTTTAGATAGCTGTCTGCTAAACTAATTTTTCTGACATGGGCTGACACAATAAGAGAAACTGCTAACAGTAAGTTGAGACTGATCCGAGGGCCATCAACTGCTCTAGACAGTTTTCTTTATGGCAGCCTCTCTTTGCTCACAAACTACTCTAAAGGTAAGTCACCATATTGTAACGTGTGTTCTAGAATAGCATAATAATTTACAAGTCTGTTATTTTCAGAGTACATAGCTATTTACCTAATCATTATCTTGCAGTTGTTGGTCATTACGCAACACTTGAGACAAATACATTTTGTTTTGAACAGTGTCTCTACTCCCTTCATTTTTATGTTTGTAGGATAGCCCAATACCAGAAAGAGGATTGTGGCTTTATCGCGCTATGAAGCTGCATAAATCATGATGCGCGTTTTGATAATATTGTTGGCTGCCAAAGGAGCATTAAAAGCAACCTGGTAGGCACACAAGATCTCTTAACAAGCTAGCTAACTAACAACAGCATGCAACAAGTTAGCTTATCTAGCAAGCAGTTAAACTACCTTCGTCCTCTTCATCTGAAGTCCTTTTACAGTTGATGGGGCAAGTTGGGGTTCAGTCAGGGAAATTAGTGCTTTAGGGTAGTTCAAGTTGTGTGTTTTGATTATGTCAGGCCATTCTTTGGACCAGGGAAATATTGTTGGCCTATTCTGGTCGTATGTCCTGGCACCCCACTCAAAATCCTGGCTTCATACTACTTTTTAGTCAGTCGTTACGAATAAGTGTTTCAAATTGCTTGTTGTTCAGGGTCAGTCCGTAGTCGGTGTAATTTAACTTTGTGTCGTTTGGAGTCCGACCGGCAGTACAGTATACAGCAGTTGGCCAGTCGGGCTGTTGTGATGGCTCCGGACTCTGTTTCATCTCAGTGTTTACCTCAGACATTTAGAATATACCCCCCTATCAATCCCAGAGTGCAACACGTTGTTTATGTTGTGACGTAAAAGTGAAGTAGGGCCATTGACGTCCACGTCATCGGCACCCGGGGAGCAGTTGTTTTTGGGCATTAACTGCCTTGTTCAAGGGCAGAAAGGCAGACTTTTCCACCTTGCCGGCTCAAGGATTCGAACCTGCAACATTTGCTACTGATCCATACTCTTAGGACTTTAAAATAAATTCATGCCAAATGTATTGTGGATTTTTGTTTGTGTACTTTTTCTTCAAATTATAGTATATTTCCTTGAACAAGCAAGGTAAGTGGTTGCAACAAAGTTGTTGACCGAGGCTGTGTCTAGACTTGACAAGTCATGCAGCTTAGGTATTCTGATCCTCGAGTTCTGATCATGGAATTCGAACAAGTCCTATATCTACACCTACATTTAAATGTCTCTACCGTGTCCACAGTGTGTCCGGATTCCCTATTCCCGCGCTATATTCAAATGCCTGTAGAATGGATACTAACGGTGTAATAGGCAAAATATAATAGCACAACAACTGATGGCAGTTGATAACTACTGTAGCTAACTAGCCAGCTAGCCTCTGTAGCGAGCAAGCAACGCTAAAGGAATTGCAAATGTTTTAGCATAACTAGCCAAACGAAACATTTTTTCCCTAAATATTAGCTAGCATTTATGACGCCAGCAGACACGTTCCTCACATGCTAGGAACGTATTTCCTCCAACATTATAATGAAAAGGCGCCTCTTGGTCTCAAAACAGTTCTGGAGACTTGTGGGAGGAGTGCTGATGACGTCGTCCACTGTATGCGTTTTAGCCTGATTGCGTCCAGAATGAGAAATCCACACACATTGCAACCCTTACCACAATCAGACCACAGAGACTTTTGTGCCTCTTAGACCTGTCTTTTCAATGCAATCTTCGTATTTGGATAACAAAAGGTTGAATGTAAGTGTCAAGTGTATACAAGACCTGAAATTGTCTCATTGCAAACTCATATTCTGATTTTATGTAACACTAGAAATATTTACTTTGCTCTGAATGTTTTGGACAGTTAAAGGATTCAGTATTTGGTCAGTAGATAGCAGTATTGTTGCCATTCATCAAACACAGCCATACATTTAGATGTATATACATGGCTTTGCTGCACCACACAAAATGTGAATGGAATTGCTTTATAAATTCACATTGGAGGCCAATTCAATCAATCACATTTATTTATACAGCCCTTTTTGATCACGTCTGCTCCCGCTCCCCCTCTCTGGCGCTCGAGGCTGCCAGGGTGCTCATCATTACGCACCTGTCACCATCGTTATGCACACGAGCGCTTGATCGGACTCACCTGGACTCCATCACGTCATTGATTGCCTCCCCTATATCTGTCACTTCCTCAGTTTCATTCCCGTGTCTGCATTGATACTGTTTTGTTTCTCTTGTCCAAACAGCAAGGTGTGGTTAGGAAAAAAAAAATCTAGAAAGGTAGGCACCTAGGATGAAATCTAATATGGAACCAGGGTTTTGAGGGGTGGCCAGTCCTCTTCAGATCATTCTTCAATATGTTTAAACCTTCATAGTTGACCAGTAGGGTCAAATAATAATCACAGTGGTTATAGAGGGTGCAATAGCTGAGCACCTCAGGAGTAATTGTCAGTTGGCTTTTCATAGCCGAGCATTCAGAGGTCGAGACAGCAGGTGCTGTAGAGAGGGATGGGGTCAAATCCGCAATTAATTGCATTCTTCAAATGGAAATGTCAGTTAATAGCCATTGTCTGACTTTTCCACCTAAAGCCATTAACAGTCCTTCCCTCTAATTCAAGTGTGTGTGTCTCGTCTGTCTGTGTTTGTGTTCTTCATCAAAATGTTTTCTGACGAGTCCTTAAAATTAAAACACGAATTTCATATTTGTCAAAACGCCCATAAAGCTTGCTAGCAACTTTCACACACATGCATAATTGTTTGTTTTTACATGTGTGTAAAATACACACATATACAGTCGGAAGTTTACATACACCTAACCCAAATATTTAAACTCAGTTTCACAATTCCTGACATTTAATCCTTGTAAACATTCCCTGTCTTAGGTCAGTTAAGATCACCACTTTATTTTAAGAATGTGGAATGTCAATATTAGTAGTGTTTTATTTCAGCTTTTATTTATTTCATCACATTCCCAGCAGGTCAGAAGTATATGTAAACAATTAGCATTTGGTAGCATTGCCTTTGAATTGTTTAATTTGGGTAGCCTTCCACAAGCTTCCCACAATAAGTTGGGTGAATTTTGGACCATTCCTCCTGACAGAGCTGGTGTAACTGAGTCCGGTTTTGTTAAGGTTGCGAAGGTTCAACTGAGATAGGAACAATAGCACACCTGAACTTGGTTAAAATAATTGTTTAATTCAAAAGTTAATAAATGGCAAATGCAATTTCCGTATATACGGGTCCACTGTAACATCACGCAGGATGAAGACAGAGAACCCCTTTCTGCTAAATGCATTGGTATAAGTAAGTTCTGACAGAGTTAGTTCCCACCTCGGGATGGGCCTATCAGAACAGTGGCTGGGCGTGGTTTAGACTTGCCTAGCCAATAGTAGGCGCACAGGCTGGTCCCAGGCTCTTGGCGCTTGTTGTCCGGGGTTACTGAGGCCACAGGCTCAGCTCCTGTTTTTGTGTCAACCTAAAACTGACAGTCTGCTGTCTGCAACATTGTTCCATGCATGTGTCAATTTCTTCAACATACTGTTCTCGCTCAAGGTTATACTGCCCCTTAGCCAGACACCAGGTGTCTGCACAATCCACTGTATTGTTCCACAACTTATCAGCCTGAGCTCAAACACATTCATGTGTAGCAAACGAAACATGTTCTCATACCCCACAATAGCAATGTTGCGGCTTAATGATACAACGAGCACACAGTGTGAAAAGGCAAGCAAAACATATCCATTTCCCACAATAACATTCTCAAACCTAACAGTTTGTAAGCCTCCTTGCTCCCACACACTCTTTCAGTTCTTCCCACATATTTTCTATAGGATTGAGGTCAGGGCTTTGTAATGGCGACTCCAATACCTTGACTTTGTTGTGCTGAAGCCAATTCGCCACAACTTTGGAAGTATGCTTGGGGTCATTGTCCATTTGGAAGACCTATTTGCGACCAAGCTTTACTTTCCTGACTGATGTCTTGATGTTGCTTCAATATATCCACATTCTTTCCTCATGATGACATCTATTTTTGAAGTGCACCAGTCCATCCTGCAGCAAAGCGCCACCCCTGTGCTTCACGGTTGGGATGGTGTTCTTCGCCTTGCAAGCCTCCCCCTTTTTCCTCCAAACAAAGATTGTCATTATGGCCAAACAAGCAGACCAGAGGACATTTCTCCAAAAAGTACGATCTTTGTCCCGATGTGCAGTTGCAAACCGTAGTCTGGCTTTTTTATGGCGTTTTGGAGCAGTGGCTTCTTCCTTGCTGAGCGGCCTTTCAGGTTATGTCGATATAGGACTCGTTTTACTGTGGATATAGATACTTTTGTACCTGTTTCCTCCAGCATCTTCACAAGGTCCTTTGCTGTTGTTCTGGGATTGAGTTGCACTTTTCGCACCAAAGTACGTTAATCTCTAGGAGACAGCGTTTCTTTTCACCTCGTCTGTTGTTGATTCCCTGGTGTCTAACACATAAGTATGGGGAAAAAGAAGCATTCAGTAAAGAAAGACTCATGGAAGCCCATTTCCATTCAAGTCCTCTTCTGCTACCTTTACCAGCCCTATGTAAATGAACAGTGAAAGTTGAAGACCTTGAAGGACTACTGGAAAAGGTCACCTGTCTAGCAACTGCCTTTCCCAACTGCTGTCATGTCTTCAAACAGGTTTCTGGCCATCTCCCGGGCGCTTCATATCAGTGACCCACAAGTTGATGAGGACAATGAGAAGAAGAGCGGCACAGCAAGGTTTGATAGGCTTTGCAAAATTAAACCACCCTACCCCAGCATGGTTGAGGCGTGCAAGACCTATTTTCAGCCCGCCCAGAACTTGTCAATAGATGAGGATGGTAGCCTCAAAGACCAGAATTGGCCTAAAACAATACATGCGTAACAAACCCACAAAGTGGGGTTACAAACTGTTTGTTTTGGCTGATTCTGTGTGTGCTTACACATGCAATTTTTTGCGACCGGTAAGGGACTTAGTTGTTATGGAGTTTAGATTTAACTGCTGGGGAAGGGCTACAAACTGTTTGGACAATTTTTACACAAGCCCGACCCTGTTCACCGACCTGAGGAAGCTGGATGTGAGGGCTTGTGGCACCATTCGTCCCAACAGTGGGCTTTCCGAAAACGAAGGTGAATGACATGCCTAAGCGGGCTGAACGGGGTGTCATGAGATGGATTCATGAAGGTGGCTTGCTCTTTGTGAAGTGGATGGATACCAGAGAGATGATCATGTGCACGACCATCCACAAAGCCTTCAGTGGCGATCGTCGTCAGATGTGTGAAGAACGCTAGTGGGGCATGGACCACCAAAAATGTCCCCATTCCAGCTGCTGTGAAGGACTACAATAAGAGCATGGGACCTGTCAGACGCGATGATAGGCTACTATAATGTTCTCCACAAGACAATGAAATGGTACAAGACATTGTTTTACAATTTCATTGACATTTCTGTGGTGAATGTGTTCATCCTCCACAAGAGCTGTAGACAGACCAGGAGCTTGCTGCCTACAGCAAGTCCACTCCATCACCTTCTGTCCCCTCTACCTCTGCTCCTGCCACCAGTGGTGTCCACCTGCTGAAATGAATTTGCCTCCTGGCAGAAAGGGCACAGTAGGGAGGCGTCGCTGTGCTTTTTGTCACATGAAATCCCCTGTGACCTGCTCCACTTGTTTGGTGACCATCTGCTTTACACCAGAAAGGGACTGCTCTGGGCTATGGCATAAGCAGCACAACATTGTGTAGAGGACTGAGAGTGTGTAAATAGTTATCCTTGTTTTTTATTTTTCTTTAACAAGCCTTATTGTTCGCAAACAGCTTGAAAAGGTAAATGTGTCGCTAACAAATGTAGAAGATGGAGAACATTGGAAGCGCTACTGGCGAGTAAAAGGAACTATGTCAATTAACTTGCAATTAAAACACTAGAAAATGTTGAACGTTACAGGCTGACTACACCGCTCGCGTTGCAAAATAAATGTAGAAATCTATATTGTTCAATTATTGCACCGACACTGCTTGTGCGCGAGCGTCTGCATTGCCAAGGGCTAAAATAGAAGTCAGTTCTATTTCACGCAGATTGCGCTGCAAGTCCTGCCTCTCCCATCTCCTCATTGGTTATACCTACATGGGTGACTGAAAGACGAACTGCAAAATACACTCCAGTCGGTGACGGAATGCACCTTAAACTGGTTGCTTACCGCCATATCAAGTCTGGAAGTTCCGCCTCCCATCAATTCATTGGTTCTCACAACAAACAGTTCCCCTACTCCCTGTAAACAAAAGCCAATGTGGGTGCTTGAAAGAGGGATGAGAAGAGATTTATCGTTGAAGTAGAGAAGTACTCACTTATTACCCATCTTCAAAATTCTACAAGGATCCAACTAAAAAAGATGCTTTATGGAGAGAGATTGCAAAGACCATGCACATCTCAGGTAAAGTGTAACAACCCTATGTTCATCCCCGGTATAAAACGAAATAGCTAGCGTTTAGCTGTAAATGCCATGTGTGCTGTATGCTTTTTTTAAATACAGAAATCCTCTCAAGCCAACAGTCAAGTGAGATGTGTTGTTGAAAATTTAGTATTTCCATTTTTCAAATGTTCATGTTTACTTTTTGTTCGTTGTTGAAATAATGGGGGAATTGTAGAATGAATACACAAAACAAATGAAGATGTCAAAGTTGAACTTTGTCCCATGTTGATAAACGTACACACACAGTGCATTTAAGTAGGCCTAGCTACAACCATTCTGTCCTTGAAGTAAATTCTGCCTTCCATAGAGGTGAAATACTTTAAACTTTTCCCTGACAGAAACTTCCTCCTGACCTGCTCTGTTGGCCTGGATGGCTATGCCTCATCCCTGCCCCACCCTGCTGTAGCCACATCACAAGGCTTTGTGAGGAAGTTGTGGAGGATGCACATTGCAACCACTAGGGTATCAACCTTGCTTGGCAGTAGGTTTATTTTTTGGTAGAGGATCCTCCATCTGGCTGCAAGGATCCCGATTCTAGCTTGACAGTTGAAGATTTCTTGCTTGTAGGTGATGTTATGGCCCATCATATGGCCTCATCAGGTAGGGCTTTAGTGGGAGGCAGCGTCCCCCACCATTGTGTATGGTATCTTTCCCAAATCTTCACCCCCAGGCAGAAAGGCATCTTGGCGCACCAGCAGGGTTTTTGATGTCATAGCCCTTCCAAGTGGGGAGTTGGCAAAAGACTCATTTCGTCACTTTCTCACAAAATCACCCACTCGAATAGCTGTGAAGCGGTAATTGGCAACCACAAGGGCGAGTAACACCACAGAGAAGGTTCCTTTATAATAAAAAAAAACATCTCCCTGAGTTTGGTGGTCATAATGTTTTCCATCAACTGATCCCAAACGATTGGGACAGTCCCATTTTTCATGAACCTCTTGAGAAGTTGGTCTCCAGGTTTCCTCAGTGGGTTGTGGCAGGTGGGTCACCAGAATCTTCCTCTCTATGACCTCACAGGTCTCCATAATGCACTGTGACACTCAAATCCAAGACGATAGGTGAACGTCGCTTCCTTATGATGTCAACAGCCTCGAGACAGTGTATTTCTTCCATTTTGGATGCTTTAGACCAGAGAAAAAGACCAAACAAGTGAGTCCCCCCTTGATGACAACAGTACCCAGGGCGCGCGCCCGAGAAGTCGCACAGTGTCTTATTTATCGTCGTTATCGAAGAGTTTATATTCCGGTTGATTTATAATAGTAAATATACGTAAAAGTGTTCCTAAGGATACATTTAAAACTGTTTGAATGTTCTTGGACAAGTTTATAGGTATAAGATGAACGAGTTCGCGCCACGTTTCAATGGACTAGTGGAGGCTGTCGTTTTTGACTAACGCGCGAACCAAATGGAGATTTATGGATATAATACATTACTTTTTCTAACAAAAGAACCATGGATTGTCTTCGTTGGACACTTAGGATGACCTCAGCAGAAGTTCAACAGGTAATTGATTTGCTTTCGCTGTGAAATGTGTTGTGTGTGCCACGCTGGTTAATGAATTCATGGCTATGAGAAAGTATGTGAGGTGCTGCCCTCAAACAATCAAATGTGCTGCTTTCGCCGAAAAGCCTTTTTGAAATCTGACAACGCTGTGATATTGCCAAGAAAAACAGAGCTTTTGATGAGTATGGAACACTTGTATATTGGTGGAGGTTTAATAATTCAACTTTGGGATTTTGAATCTGGCGCTTTACATTTTACCTGGTAGTGTCGGGACCCACCGCGACCCACCGCTCCCTGAGAAGTTAACTTCTTAGGGAGCGGCAGCTGAGGTGTCGGAGAGTCTGGCGAGCCCAAAGTAAAAGGCCTGCCACTCAGGCCCAGAAACTAGGATATGCACATAATTAGCACTGTTGGATCGGAAACACTGAAGTTTCTAAGAGTGTTAAAATATTGTCTGTGAGTATAACAGAACTGATACAACAGGCGAAAACCCGAGGAATTTCTGTCCTTGCCTCATTTTGAAACCCTCCCTATTGAAAACAGACATATGGGAGTAAGATTGCAGTACCTATTGCTTCCACTGGATGTCAAGTCTCTAGACAGTGTTTGGTGATGTTAGGTTGCTCTGGATGGTAATAGAAGAAGAATTTCGAACTAGTCATCGGATGTAAACAGAAGAGGATGCGTGTTCACGGGCTCGCGCGCGCTGTGGTTTTTTCCTTTCCTATCGTCCAGTTTATAATCCGGTTGAAATATAGTAAATATACATAAGTGTTCCTAAAGATACACTTATCCAAGAACAATCAAACATTGATAATGTATCGGTTGAACGTGTTCTCTACACGGTGCAATGGGCGAGTGGACGCTGTATTTTATGAACATAACGCGCCAACCAAACAGATTTATGGATATAATAAATGACTTTTTCTAACAAAATAACCATTGGATGTCTTCGTTGGACACTTGGGAAGCCCTCAGCAGAAGTTCTTCGAAAGGTAAGGGATTTTGCGTTTGAGACCCGCTTTGGTTACGGACTTATGCTGATCCATGAAATATGAGAGGTGCTACCCTCAATCAAATGTTGTGCTTTCGCCGTAAAGCCTTTTTGAAATCTGACAACGCTGTGATATTGCCAAGAATCAGAGCTTTTGATGACTATGCAACACTTGTAGAGGTGGACTGCAGCAAATCATGTACGATGAGCCGAGGGATCATTACTCACCAGAACCTAGGTCTCCAACATATAGCTGGGATGACCGTACATTCTCTCAAGAGAGCTAGGACAGAGACTCCCAGTCACATCAATAATCACCTCCTAAAAGGCAGAACAAAGCCCATGTTCTGTTCGTGTTTTAAAAAGGGAAACAATTATGCATTGCACCTTAACTTCTTAGGGAGCGGCTCCCGAGGTGACGGTTTGAGAGTCTGGCATGCCCAAAGTAAAATGCCTCCCACTCAGGCCCAGAAAATAGGATATGCACATAATTAGTACAGGAAACACTAAAGTTTATAAAAAAGTGTTAACATAATGTCTGAGTATAGCAGAATGGATATAGCGAGGAAAATCCATCCGGAATTACTGTTTTTTTGTCACATTGGCTGTTTGACAGTCTCCCTATTTATTTCAAAGGCAAGCAGCTCTGAGATTTCAGTACCTATGGCTTCCACTAGATGTCAACAGTCTCTATACAAAACCAGGAAACGTTAGCCCTGAACAGAACGGATAGGGAGAGAATATGGTCCAGGGAGCTCAGATGTCAATAAGCTTTTGCAGGCCCGCAACCGAGTGCGCGCTCCACTGTTTTTTCCTTTCTTATCGTTCAGGCTACAATCCGGTTGAAATATTATAGTAAATATACAAAAGAACACCTAAGGAAACATTAAAAGTTTCATTGATTTGTTTGTAGAAATATGATAGGTATAATTTCAACTTGTTCTCTTCACGGTTCTATGGGCGACTCGACGGTGGATTTTATGAACATAAATCTCAGTTTGGTTGGCGCGTTATGGATATAATAAATGACTTTTTCTAACCAAAGAAGCATGGACTGTCTTCGTTGGACACTTGGGAATCCCTCAGCAGAAGTTCAAAGGTAAGCGATTTTATATTAGCGATTTTATGCGTTTTGTGAGACCCGGGTTGGGTTATGGATTTATGCTAATGCATAAATATTAGAGGTGATACCCTCAAACAATCAAATGTTGTGCTTTCGCCGTAAAGCCTTTTTTAAATCTGACAACGCTGTGATATTGCCAAGAGTCAGAGCTTTTGATGGCTATGAAACACTTGTATATTGATGAATTTTGAATTTGGCGCTTTACATTTCACCGGGTAGTGTCGGGAGTGGGGCGCTAGCAGTGGGGCCCTTAAGAGGTTAAATGTTATCGTTTTTTTGCTATTCAGTGGATATTGTTATTGGGAGGGATATGCCGTATTTGTTTACATGCCTTGATGTGACTGTTAACGTCACGCACAACCAGGTTCACCATGCCATGTTGTGACTGTTTGTCACCTCGAATAATAATAAATAAGACTAAACAAAGAACAGTGTGTTACTTACTTTGAATAAAATGAAGGCACGATAACTGGTAATCTTCTTCCTAGATGTAATGGAACACAGGC
Organism: Hucho hucho; assembly: GCA_003317085.1. NCBI lineage: Eukaryota > Metazoa > Chordata > Actinopteri > Salmoniformes > Salmonidae > Hucho > Hucho hucho. The sequence goes on along the minus strand of QNTS01000712.1, from coordinate 423,158 downwards.
CTACATCTGTGGAGCATCATGATCACAAGTGTGCTGGAGTTTCTTTACACTGCATTTCTCCATGCACCTGCTTACACAATACCTTTTCCTATAACTAACCGTAGAGTGGCAGCTAGTCTTTGCTTAGGCTCTATTGGGGTCCTGTAGTTGGTCGTCTGCTTGGTGAGGTCTGGGCCAACAAGAGTCTCCATCTCTTCTGCACTCATCCGGAAGTATCGGTGATGTCGGGCAGGGTCCAAGAGCAGCTCCTGGACAAGGTGGTAGTATTGCCCATGCTCCCTTCTCAGCACACTCCTTTCCCTGTCTGCGCCTCAATACATGGGCGACCAACTTCTGTTTTAGCAGGTGGTGTCTGTTAATCCATGCTGTTTAGAAAAGCATGCATAAAGTATTGTTTATTTTTTGTTGTATAATATTAGTTTCTTATTTCATGGGCTTTTATTCAGTAAATGCATTGTTTATATCTCATACCAGAGTGATTTGGTTGTAAGGTGAAAGAGATTAATTATATTAATCAGCCTGCCATGTATATTATTGGCATAATGGAGTCTGAGGAAAGTGCCTAAATGTGTAAAATTATTATTTGCATTTATTAAAATGTATTAACTCTTGTCCTGGCATCACTATTGTACAAATGCAAGCATTTATTTATTTTACCTTTAACGAGGCAAGTCAGTTAAGAACAAATTGTTATTGACAATGACAGCCTAGGAACAGTGGGTTAACTGCCTTGTTCAGGTGCAGAACGACAGATTTTAACCTCGTCAGCTCAGGAATTTGATCTTGCGACCTTTCGGTTACTAGTCCAACGCTCTAACCACTAGGCTACCCTGCCGCCCCAATCATGTACTTACCCATGTTATCACTCCTCAATCGCGGTGAAATCAGAATCAAAATACATTTCACCAGGGTCACTGAAAAATGCAGGCAAGAAAAGTCGCTAAAAACATTGTTCCGCCTCCAAAATAATATACTGGTTCAGAGTTTGTTTTTATATTTTAACCTGTGTGTCGTGATCGCTTGTGGTGTGGGGGGACAGAGTCAATTTGCGCATTATCGCGCGCGGACGGTTTGGGTTCCGTGTTAGTTATGACGCTCAAATAACTTTTTTTTGTTGCAGAGAAACGTTCGATATGTAGAAACTTCTTCAATAGAAATCCCGATTGTAGGCGATATGTCATGGCAAAGTTGGCTAGCTAAGGTCATGCACAGAAACACATCTGGTCCAACGGTTGTCTCGTGCCGAACTGTGCATGTCCACTCCTTCGATATACAGTTTGACAAATAAACGTGTTATTTTGTCGCGTTCACAAGGCTGGAGTAATAACATGTTCAGCTACCTAAGACATTGGCTCCAGTCTAGGTTGTGTATTTAGATTGAAAATTAACTAAGGGGAAAAAATGCACTTCCCAAACCCCCGTCTAGTCTGCCGAGTCTTCTTCATAAGCGGTCCTGGAACTCTCACGATGTTGTGGCTCTAGGCTAGCTTGGCAAACTATCTAACTAGAACGTTTTAAAATATATAAAACAATTTCAACTTGATATTTAGTAACGAAACGATTTATAGACCCCCAGTCAAATTTATTTTCAAAAAACAGATGTTTATTCTCAAGTGCGCAATGACGTTTGTTTTGTTGTATTTCAGGATTAATCTGGAGCCACTTCTGTGATGCTTCTCATTGGAGGAACTGTCAAGACAAAATTAGAGTCTAGTGAGAGGAAAGAGGCCTGGTAAATATTAGCTCAAAGTTATACTGTGACCTGGAAGATACGTAATGCAAAGTGGAGGAGGCTGAACCACAGGTGTGTGTTGCTCCGAGGTGACCCTGATAAAGGCGTTAGCCGACACACGCTGCTGTTTTTTAATAAATAAAATCATGTAACAAATAAGTTTGTTACATGCGTCGTAAATAACAAGTTTCGACTAACAGTAAAATGCTTACTTGCGGGCCTTTCCCAACAACGCAGAGGGGGAAAAAAAATGAATAATTGGGTATTTACAGGGTACCGAGTCGATGTGCAGGGGCACAATGTTATTGAGGTAGAGATGTGACCGACCACCTTGATTGTCTTATGTAGAAAAATGTGTAAGTGTTTTTTTACATTGGATGAAAGCAGAGACAGAGCTACAGAATGGTATATCATACACTGCATTTGAGGAGTAATGGAAGTTGATTAACTTGCAACCTCACTTGAGAAAATGCCCTTTAATGTTGTGATACCAACTGGAGAACTCTTCTTTGTCTACACCCATTCAGCATCGTTCACACCCTCTTAAGCTGTAGCCTGACCCATCTCTAAGGGTTGATCCGAGCGTTCTGTACTAACAGCAGTCAAGCTAAATTGGCTAGTATTGTGAATTTCAGTACATATTGGGCAATTTATTTCAGAAGGAGCCAGCAAAACTAGTGCACTCTATGTGCTCTGGGTCATTAGAAATACGACTGGTTGTAACTGTTATGGCCAACTATGTACTGCTGCTATGGTTACACCTCTTGGGTCTTTTCCAGAACATGGGTGTCCCTTTCAGAGGAGTTAGCAGGATGCCATGTATGGTTATTTCTGTAAAGTGCCAAGGTCTGTTACTATATGCATGAACCTGGCTTAAGGCGAGTACATGTCTATTTTTAACTATTTCTGTGGCTCTGCGGGTTCCATGCCCTAATATGAAACTAAACTTAGTGCAAGGCAATAAGATAACGGTGGCTAAATGCCAGAGGGGATGAGTCATTAAGAGTTACTATGAGTGTGACGTAAGAAGAAATGTATGTGGTCTATGCCAAGATTGGAAAGGGAGTTGCTTCATGAACCGGCTCAGCTTTTGTTATTGTAATAAAAGTCTATTTGAACACACATGCTCTGGTATTTGAATTATTATTGACTGAATAATTCCACGACACTAGCTACTTCGACATAAATGTGAGAACAGCTCACTGAACATTACTCGCCCTAGCAGAGCTGGTTAGGTTGTTATCCAGAGTTGGTGACTGCAACTGTGCTGTCAGATTGTGCGTTCAGAGCACACACTGGACGCTCTGGCCGATGAGTAGGGTTGATCCAAGCGTTCTGACCTCACAACGGCAGTCAAGTTAATTGGCTAACATTAGCTAGCTACTTCCAGACAAGTTAGAGAACAACTCACTGACCATTTTACTCGCCCTAGCAGAGCTGGTTAACTTGTTGTGGAGCGGCAGCTGAGGGGTCGGTTTTGGAGAGTCTGGCGTGCCCAAAGTAAAATGCTTGCCACCCAGGCTCAGAAACTAAGATATGGACATAATTAGTACTATTGGATAGGAAACACTGAGGTTTCCAAACGTGTTATCATTTTGTCTGTGAGTGTAAGAGAAGTCATTTGGCAGGCAAAAAAGAGATTTTTCCATCCGGAAATGTCATTCCTTTTGGCTTATAGCTCACTTTGAGGCACTGCCTTTAAAAAAGTCTTTATAAACAGGACACTGGATGTAGTCCCTACTGATTCCACTAGATGTCAGCAGTGTATAGGCAAAGTTTAATGGAAATCGGAACTAATGCGTTCTATTGAGAGAAGTTCTAGCCGAGGGACCTCTTTTTCAGTTGCACGTTTTTGAACGCACATTTTGCTGAGCGGTCCACTTTATTTGACTTATATAACGTTTAGGTGACCATCCAAGTGAAAGATTATCACTTTTATTCATAAAAGATAAGCTAAGGAAGCATTTTAAATTGTTTTTGTTTTGTTGAGGGAAAGTTTATAGGTATAGTTGAACGCGTTCTCGTCACATTGGATTTTCTGAACACAAAGCGCCAACCAAAAGGAGATTTAAGGATATAATAAATTACTTTTTATAACCAAATACCCATGGATTGTCTTCGTTGGACACTTAGGAAGCCCTCTGCAGACGTTCTACAAAAGTTAAGGCACAGGTTTTCCCTGTGAAATGCATTTTCTATCGACCGCGCTGGCTAAAGATTATGGTTATGGAAAATATGTGAGGTGCTAGCCTCAAACAATCAAATGTAGTGCTTTCGCCGTAAAGCCTTTTTGAAATCCGACAACGCTATGATATTGCCAAGAAGCAGAGCTTTTGATGAGTATGGAACACTTGTATATTAGTGCATTTTTAATAATTAAATTTTGGAATTTTGTCTTGCATTTCACCTGGTAGTGTCGGGAGTGACCCACCGCTCCCTGAGAAGTTAAGCTGTTTTCATGTTATCCAGAGCGTTGGTGACTGTGTTGCTAGCATCAATTTAAATATGCTTTTTTTGATTACGTTTACTGACACCGGCCATATTCAACAGGGTTTGAGCGTTCGTCTATTCAGTTATTCTGCTCTCTGGCACATTGACGAGAGTGCTCTGAAATCGGAGTAGATGGCCAAACTGAATTTACAAAACACACCCAAAATGGTTACTTGCATAGGAGTCTTTTGTTAAAACATGTAGCTAGCTAGGTAAACAATTAACCATAATCCCAACTCATGACACTACTACTCTACATGAATCAACAGGTAGCTAATCAACCAGGTTCAATGTTAGTTAACATTAGGCTATAGCTAGCCAAGCAAATGGCTCAGAGATACGAATAATAAGATAACCTCTCAGGGATCACTGCACAACTTGACCGTTGTGAAGAGCCTGGAGTTGGTCGTCTGCTTGGTGAGGTCTGGGCCAACAAGAGTCTCCATCCATTCAGGCCCAGAAAATAGGATATGCACATATTTGGTACCATTGGATAGGAAACGCTCTGAATTTTGTAAAACTGTTAACCATTTGTCTGTGAGTAAAACAGAACGGATATGGCAGGCAAAACCCCGAGGAATTTCTGTCCTGGAGAAAGTGGTTTTCAGAGTTCCTCATGAAAATGCCCATATAAGGGCATATGAATGCAGTACCTATCGCTTCCTTTAGATGTCAGTCTCGAGAAAGTGTTTTCTGTTCAGATGCTTTAGAGCAGAGAAGAAGAGGGAATAAGGAAGTGCCTCTTTGGAACTCTATAGGAGTGGATGCGCGCTCTTGGGAAGCGCGCACTGTGTTTTTTACCGTCTTTAGAGCTCAGTTTATATTCCGGTTGATTTATTATAGTAAATATACGTAAAAGTGTTCCTAAGGATACATTTAAAATGATGTTTGATTGTTCTTGGACAAGTTTATAGGTATAAGTTGAACGAGTTCTAGTCACGTTTCAATGGAGGTGTGGACGCTGTAGTTTCTGATAACGCGCGAACCAAATGGAGATTTATGGATATAATAAATTACTTTTTATAACCAAATACCCATGGATTGTCTTCGTTGGACACTTAGGAAGACCTCAGCAGAAGTTCTTCAACAGGTAATTGATTTGTTTTTGCTGTGAAATGTGTTGTGTGTGCCACGCTGGCTAATGAATTCATGGCTATGAGAAAGTATGTGAGGTGCTGCCCTCAAACAATCAAATGTGCTGCTTTCGCCGAAAAGCCTTTTTGAAATCTGACAACGCTGTGATATTGCCAAGAAACAGAGCTTTTGATGAGTATGGAACACTTGTATATTGGTGGATGTTTAATAATTCAACTTTTGGATTTGGCGCCTCACATTTCACCTGGTAGTGTCGGGAGTGGGGCGCTAGCGCCCCAGTGATCCCTGAGGAGGATAATACACGTAACGTTAGCTAGCAAGCCAACATTTTTATATTTCCCCTCACAGATTCTCAACAATGCTGTGTTGCCTCATTTGTCAGCGAAGTTATGCTGTTCGTTCTCACTTAAAGATTCTCCATTGTGTTCATCACTGTGGACAGAGCCATCATTCTGGCCTTGGTGAGAGGCAACATCGGAGTACAGAACACACTGCCCCATTTGCCCCCACCAAAAATGCACAGGTGTTGCGGTACATGATGAACGCTAGATGTAAGTCCTAATTGTGTTTGTTGCTGCCTAACCAGAATCAAACCCTCATACATGTCTTGTTTTTTCTGTTTCAGCATTCAGAAGAAACAGTGCAGCTTGGCATCCTGAGAAAGGAGGTTTGTTTAAAAAAAACAAAAACAGCCTCCAGTGGTGATCGAGTCAATCTCCTATTGCCCAGACTCGAGTGTAGATGGTTGGCATACCCAGGTAACACAAGCACAAGCCACGGAAGAAGAGTTTTTGCTCAAATCACAATTCCTTTGAAAGTCTGTCTAGATTCTCATCATTTTTTCCTGTGTTTTCTAGTACACATTAAGCTTCCTGAACAGCAGGACTAGCGACACTAAACAAGGTAGATTGAGAGAAATTTAAAAAGCTGTTTACAACCTTCAGACAAACAAGACAGTGCAGGGTCAACACTTACAAATTAAGTGACAGACCAAATCCAAACCTTAAAAAAAAAACATTTACTCAAATAATTATTTCATAAACAGCACAAACCTTGACATTATAAAGAATCACACCAACATAAATATAATAAATTACACATTTTACACTTAAAATCTGAACAAGCACACCAAAATAGAAAACCACACAAAATCAGATGTGTAATTGTGAGGGTCTTCAGAGGAGGTGCTGCTGTTTACTTCCCCCCCCTCCTGATGTCAGTCAGCTCACCACGCCCGGCAGCCGGAATGAGGGATCTTCTCCTTTAAATGCTGCCTCAAAGTGCCCTGGTTTCACTGGCTTGGGACGGATTTAAATTGATGGCATGAAATGTACCTGCCATCTGGATGTCGTGGCACATGAAGTTGGCCACCCTTTCTTTGGGAGCATGTTTTTTTAACTTTTAAGACACAAGCAATAAAGACAGTCTTGTATTTGTGACCAACTTAGGACTCCTCACCTTTTCACACCACTTTACAATAGAAACGGAACCGTTCTGGCATGGTTGGAAATACACTAAGTGATTTAAGACAGAATTGATCTGGACCAGCCCAGTACAGCCATAAGTTGACACTACAGAGTGAAAATGCACTGACTGAATGCAGCGCGAAACATGCTTACTGTGTGAGCCTCTTGTCCCAGCATGAATCGCTGACATCTCTCCTGGAAAACAACAGTTGAAAACGTGTAATTTAAGAATAGGTCCCTGTGTATGTAAGGTATAGGCATACCTGTCAGATGTTTTTCATAGGATTCTTCAGATGACCACTATCAGATGCACAAGTCTGCAGCCTCATTATTTTCAACTATGCTCATTTCTAAGACAGCCAAAAGAAGAATGGTAAAAGAGTAAACATTTTGCCATTAAACACCGGGGCTGATGGTTATTTGATCCAGAGTTCTCCTTGAACTCTGCCAATCTTTCCTGTTCACACACCATCAGTATTTTACTTATTTTTGCCAACTGAAGTGTTCTCTGGAAGACGGTAGGTAGAACATTTGATGAATCTGTCGTGACCTAAGAAGTCAAACTGGTCCTGTATAATTGAGATTTAACACTGGAGAGGGTGGTAACCTGTTTTCATAGTTTTGTTGATGACAATGCTTCAGGTAACTTGGAACCACATTGTTTGGATGCAGTCATTCCCACCAAAATTTGTATCATATCCTGGCAAATAAGTAGATATTACCTTCGCTCACTCCACATGAGCACCGCTCTTTGAAAGATTCTGGCATGATGATTACAGGCACCTTCCTGTCACGCGTCCCACAGGTTTCGATGCATTCAAAATGCGCATAGAGCAGTCTCTCAACCTCTGTTAGTGCCACTGCAACATCTTTGTTAAGAGCTTTGCAGCCAGGGTTGCTGGTCTATTCAAAGCCAGTCACTTTTCTGACAGCTTTTATGTGGTGGAAGTGTTGATATCCTTCATCTTTTTCAGTGGCGTCACCTTTTAAATTACAAGTCTCCCTAGGTTTCTTGTGCTGGTGTTGAGGGGTTCTCCCCTTTGTTAATTTTTTCACCCAATGCCAAGATTTGTCTTCTCTTACTGCATGGGCTACATCATCTTGAGCCATGTTACCCAAGTCCCCATACCTTTTCGCTCACTCCTTTAGCAACCGGTTGAGCACTAGCAGAGTGCCTGTATTCTGGTTTTGCCAGGGATCTCCTTATGAACATTTTGTGCTAGTATGCACCGTGCCACATGCATTTGCTTTTAAAGAGCCCATGACAGGCATAACAATGCTGATAGTCCTGGTCATCACTTGTTTGTTTACGTGGTACCAAAAACCCTTTCCTTCTTTAAGTCCCTGAATGTTGTGTGCCCGATTCCCTTTCTTGCGAAGGAGATTAAGCTGAAGTCTCCTAGCTTTTTGCTATCTCAATGGTTGAAAACAACTACTACTCAAAGCCCGGAAGGTTGTAAGTCTTCAGTTTAAAAGAATTAAACAAAGTCCCAATCTGCAATAGGTCATGTTTTATTCATGAGAGCTCTGTTCTCAAAATGGGAACACAGTCTTTTATATTGTACATACAAACAAACTCCACCCGCTTTGGCTGTATTTTTCCACAATATACATTCATGGCTTATCACTTTCTGCAACAATTCAAAACTGGACAGTGCCTCCCCTCCTGAGGATGGGAAGGCCTCTTTTCTGTAGTTTGGTTTCACAAGGATTCCTTTGTTCTCCCAAATGCACCCTTCTTACATTGTAACACCATGTTCTAGACACACACATGAATTGGATTATTGTCTTATAACCCTAACCCCATTACATAAATTCTCAGGGTGGGAAATTTGTATGTTTAAGTAAAAACTATCAAATTCTTTGCAAAATGACGGGCAATTTTGGATCCATCTACTTCTGAGACCTTATGGAACTAGTAAATCTAAGTATTTGTATTGCTTCTTTCTCTTGAGTTCTGATTCTCCATTTGAGCTGTTTTCATCTGGAGGAACTTCTGTTTTTGTCTTGTATTGCTTCTTTCTCTTTGCTCCTGCTAATTTATCTGAACTGTTCCCTCTTAGACTAAATCAATGTGTTTACTGCTGTCCCCCTTGCCTTTGGTTCTGAAAATTCATCGGAATTGTCTTCCTCTAATGATCCTGATGGCCCTGGGACATAATCATCTTCGCTGGTTATTGAGTCAGTCAGTCTTATACCAAGCATATCTTTTGTCAACTGTATTGAAGAAAAAAAAGTATTGGATAACTAGACAGAACACTTACATATTTGGACACCGGCACATTTTGATTAGTTATGGCTCTTTGCTCCTCTACTTTACATTTTGTTATAATAAAATGGGATTTAAGTGCAGACTTGCCTATCTATGATTCACAAGAACTTACAGTACATTCTGGTGTTGAATGACACTGACGTATATTCTGTCTGTTCTGATCAATGGCGGTGCATCATCCAACACATCGACTATTGACCCAGAGGTACTAAGGATACAATAAAAGAAAATTAGGCAATAGGATATGCTGATTCAACAATCCTCATTCTAAACAACTGAAAAACCTGAGCTTCGGGATTTATAATTTCCTTTTCAAATCCGGCCTCAAGTTGAAGGATGTTTCTTTAGTTTCCATGCGTCTTAGCTTCTGCAGTGCCTTTGTAAAGGGGAACACCAATGATTTGACTATAAACAAACCTCTATTACAATTAAAATTCTACTCAAGGTAAAAAAGCAAGTATAAGCACATTATGCAAGTTCCTGGATCCAACTAAAGCTGGAATCTGCTTTTATGGATGGACTAAAATAAAATCAGTGCTTTGGATAAAGCAAAGCCGAGCATACTCTAAAAGCTAGGCTAAGCCTTTGTACGTTCCTGGACTCTTAACTTCCAATTGGTTACCTACTTACGGAGTGGTGGGGCGCACTCCCGACACTACCCGGTGAAATGCAAGGCGCCAAATTCAAAATCCAAAAGTTGAATTATTAAACATTCACCAATATACAAGTGTTGCATAGTCATCAAAAGCTCTGCTTCTTGGCAATATCACAGCGTTGTCAGATTTCAAAAAGGCTTTATGGCGAAAGCACCACATTTGATTGTTTGAGGGTAGCACCTAACATTTTTTATTACCATAATTTCATAAGCCTCCACGGTTCACAGAACACATTACACAGCGAAAACAAATCAATTACCTGTTGAAGAACTTCTGCTGAGGGCTTCCCAAGTGTCCAACAAAGACAATCCATGGTTCTTTTGTTAGAAAAAGTAATGTATTATATCCATAAATCTCCATTTGGTTGGCGCGTTAGAATGAGAACATACAGCCTCCAATCGTCCATTGAATCGTGAAGAGAAATCGTTCAACTTATACCTATAAACTTGTCCAACAACAATCAAACATTTTAAATGTATCCTTAGGAACACTTTTCTGTATGGATAGCATATTTCAACCGGAATATAAACTGGGCGATAAGAAAGAAAAAAAAACAAAGGACGCGCCTGGCGGGAGCGTGCGTCTTCTTGTAAAAGACATCTGAGGAGCACTTCCTCCTCTTCTTCTCTGCTCTAAAGCATCTAAAAAAGATCTTAACACTTTCGAGACTGTTGACATCCAGAGGAAGCGATAGGTACTGCATTCATATGCCTTTATATGGCCATTTTCATAAGGGAGGGGTTCCCAATGAGGCACTCTGTCAAAACCACTTTTTCCAGGACAGAAATTCCTCGGGGTTTCGCCTGCCATATCCGTTCTGTTTTACACAGACAAAATGTTAACACTTAGAAAATTCAGTGTTTCCTATCCAATTTTCTGGGCCTGAATGGGAGGCATTTTACTTTGGGCACGCCAGGGTCTCCAAAACGGTCACTTCGTGCGCTGCTCCCAAAGAAGTTAAAATGCATCCTTAGCTATCCTTTTATGAATATTAGCGATAATTTCATTCGGATGGTCACCTATACCTTATATACACGTAAAAAAAAAAGTGGGGCGCGCAGCCAGACTCGCACCCGAGAAAACTTGACATTTCCTGTACCTATTTGTTGTGTTTACTCCAATCTCGGAGTCTTTGTATATAGACTACTGACATCTAGTGGAAGCCATAGGTACTGCAGTCTGTCCTGATAACAAATGGATTCAATAGGGAGTGTGTCAGAGCCAAAAGGTCACCAGAAACTGATTTCCGGATGTTTTTTTCTCTGGTTTTTGCCTGCTAAATGAGTTGTGTTATACTCAAGACATTATCTTAACACTTTTAGAAACTTAAATTAGTACTATTGGATAGGACACTCTTATGTGCATATCCTATTTTCTGAGCCTGAGTGGCAGGCATTTTGCTTTGGGCACGCCAGATTCTCCAAAACAGTCACCTCACCTGCCGCTCCCTAAGAAGTTGAGCATAACTGTATACGAATATACTAAGAATGCATCCAGTCTCTTGTTGATACTTCCCTTTCTGCCTAATTGTGACATTTGACCCCTTGCACATGGCCTTAATTTCCACATTCTGGATGACATCCTGCCAAACTTAGTTGGTATTTCACTGTTTGATCTAGCATGTGACAGTTTTTTCCCCAGCACCCATGTTGGCTGGCCTACTATGCAGTTAAATGGAAAGGTTCTGCACGATGTAGACATGAAATGTAAATTGGGATGAGGGGAAATGCCAATCCATGAAATTAAATATTTTCTGCACATCGCTATATTTGTTCATGTAGACATACATTTAATGTGGGTGAAGCATTTCATTTCTAGTCTTAGTCCTTTTGATTGGCCTGTAAATATTTTTACATAAATTTGGTCGGATGTCTGTAAGAAATAACGGATCATGATTTCCTTTCAGTTTAATGACATCAAACACTCACATCTCCTGAAGGGTGCACATAATATTTCTCTATTTGCCATAAATGTAAAATCATTAGATTGGCATATGTATGGGCTAAAATGAGTTTACACCATATTTCTTCTACATGCCGAGAATTGGAAGGGGGCACTTTGGGAGAACTGAGATGTTTGGTACTGCGCAACTCCTTCCTCCCTCAATGAAGCTTAGACAGGATCGGGCAGGTCAAACCAAGTGCTCCACTACATGGGTTTAACCCTTCTAGTTAATAATCAGTGATTACTTTTAGGGAGGATATGTAAAGATTGAGCGAGCCACTATTGTCAGCTCAACAACCCAAAAAGTGTTATTTGCATATCATAGACTTTTGACCTCTGACCTGTATACTATCTGTACCATTCCACAGATATCACGTACAGTGGAAACACTTGAGCCTCTGCGTCATCTGCATCAGCAATAACTCAACCCTCCTACTCCAGGTAAATTAATTAGCATGAATTTTTATACCCATTTGACCCCACGGGGCCAAGTGTCACCATTCAATCTAACCTGGGGCCTTATGTATCAAGTGTCTCAGAGTATAAGTGTTCCTCTCTGATCAATTTTGCTGTTTACAACAAGAATATAGACATCTTGGATTTGTGGATGTCCCAGGTCCCCCTCTGTCCATGTTCATTTGGATCTTAACCTCGGTCAGGGTCCCCAAAAGGCATGTTTTGTTGGGGTGCTCCCCACCTCGCTGGAAAAACATTTTAGCCCCCCCCCTCCTGACGGTGGAGAGAAAGACATTTAGAATGCAATTACTGGTTTTGCCATGGAACAGTATTGCAGGGAATTTCCTGCAATTCTACACATTTTGCCAATAATTATGTTTGTTAACCATATCTGAGTGAGTGTGACTTAACAAAATCGGCATTTGGCCATTATTACTAGAAGTTTAGACAACTGGCTAGACCAACTTTACAATCAATTTTTGTAGCAGACATGTGACTCAGTGACTTACACAACTTGTTCTGATATTTATTGTTTTCTATTGTTAGGTATTGTGGAAGCTAGAAACAAATGTTTTGTTAGGTATTACTGTGTATGTGACAAACTTTTATTTGATAACCAACTGCTGATTCATAACCAAATCTCAATTTCACCTTGTGTATATTACTATTCTAATAGAATAGTAAGTGACTATTCTTAAAAAAATAAATCAATATATTAATAATGGTAGGTAGCCCCCTAGCTACTGCTTATGTCGCTTATACCTGCAGCCCACTGGTTATGAATGATAGCGTAATTTCATCCTCCCTGTAAGTAATCATTGTTTAGACATGATTTGGCAAGTCATGTATTTAGAAATGATCATTGATTACAGGGGGGAATATGGTTTTATTTTTTCAAAGAATAGAATTCACTTTAAATCCATTTCCTTTACCTTCAATGTCACGTCCTGGCCATAGATAGAGAGCTATGGTGTTTGTCAGGACGTGACCAGGGGAGTTTTGTGTTGGTTCCCAATTAGAGGCAGCTGTTAGTCGTTGCCTCTAATTGGGAATCCTATTTAAGTTTGTTCCCTTCCCCACCTGCCTTGTGGATTATTGTGTTTGTTTGTAGTGCCATTGGCTGCACCACGGGTCAGAGCTTTGATTTGTGTTTTGTCTCTTGTATTTGGAAGTTTCACTACTTTATTAAAAACATGTGGAACTCAACCCGCGCTGCGCTTTGGTCCGCTTATTCAATGTCAAATTCTGCATGCAGATGATTTTAATTCAAAATGATGTAACAGGTCTCAATTTCATTCTGAATGTACCCCAGTCTGGCTTGGTAACCTATTTGAAGCACTAGGGGATATTTCTCCATATAGTTAGCCTGTATCTGTCTCAACTTGTCCTAAGTGTATTCTCAATACTTATTCTAATGTAATTTTCCTTGTCAGAATGCCAAAGAGAAAGAGTGCCCCAACTTTTGATTACATTGCCTCAGTTGTTGAAAGGCTAGGCCTCTCACCAGAGGAAGTTACAGCAGCGAACTACCATCAGGAATATGGATTATTTGCTATGCTGGTCATTGAACTGGAAAGGTCTAATGCTATCGCCGTCAACTCTACGACATGTGGAGTAAGGGAAGGATTGCCAATGCACAACCCCTCTCCCTCTCCCAGATTTCCCCTACACTCCCACAGGTCCCCCAATCACTACCCCAGCAAGTATACACCATGCGGCAGCTGCCTTTAACACCAGCACAAGCAGCTGAAATTATTGAAACGATTGATCCCGCTAAGGTATCCCACAGCCTTCCTCACCATTCACCAAAACTAAGGGTGCGGTACTATGCAGGAAAGGAAACACCAGGGCACCAAAAAAGGGAGTATGAGTTGCTTCACCAGCCTAATACTCCTGTGCTAATTCACTACTTTGGTGAGGAGGCACACTCCAATATCCCCCACGGCAAAAGCCAACAGAAGCAAGCAAGGGATTTCATCTGATCGGCTACCTCAATTATAGATGAAATGTCCCGGCGAATAACTGAAACACCTGGCAAAGTATACTCGGACATGACCAATAACCCACCACCACCCCCAAATGCATAATTCATGCCAGTTTACCAACCTCGCAACTTGGCACAAGTGAAGAACACAATTCGTCGAGCAAGGGACATCACTGTTTTGGACCGGGTGCAACACATATGATGGGTGACATTCTCACCCATATGGAGACTCAACCCGCAACCCTTCTGGTAGTGGCAGCACCAGAAATGGTTGAAGAGACCAAGGCAGTTATTAAAAGCAAACACCAAGGAGCACACAATTTTCACTATGACACCACGTTTGACCTCTGCAATTTTTATGTTTCACCCCTTTTTTCCATCATGTAGTGTTAGAGGCACATGTCCTTCCCCTGGCATTCCTCATTCACACCACCCGGCACATAGAAAACCACAGTTATTTCGCACCATCCTTCTATTCCTTCCCCAACCATCAACTTCAATCTTCTGCACAGACCGTGAGGCGGCTCGAGGGAGCAAGCCAGCATTGTCAATTGCTGGAACCACATCTCGAACAATGTGAAGCACAAGATGGGGTCAGAGGGTGCTGAAGCTGTGGCCGATTACCAGCAGGCAATCAAAGAGCTCTTGGCCACGAAATCAAGGAGTGACTACGAATGCACACAGGAGAGTGTCTGTCTCCACTGGAGCCCTGATTTTGAGGCTTATTTCCATCATTCGCTCTCTGACGCCATGGACAAGAGCGCACAATATGTGCTCAACAGCTTGGGCATCCAATCAGATGGAATTACCAACAACTGCTCAGAGAGCTTCAATGCTGTCCTCAAGGCATTGGTTGGATGGAAGAAGGTCAGAGTAGATAAACCAATGTATCTAGTCTACCAAATCCAAACCAATGCCTTGAGGGAAGTGCTGCAGGGCTACTGTAACGTAGGGAATTTCCACCTGACCCCTGAGTGCCATGAGAAATTTTCCAGGCGAATGCCCACCACCAGTTTACCCTACCACATGTCAGAGGATGACATGGTGTCTTTTGCTGAAGGCATCCAATCCTGTGTGGCACAAGAGGTTGTCATTGCAGAAAATGGAGCGGAGGCTTTAGCCAGGATGATTGTGGCAAAAGGACAAATCCTCCTGGTGCCAAGCACCAAATCGTTCCTCTACCAGGGCTTCTCAGACAAGCAGCATGTCGTTACTCTGCCAACGGAGACGTGCTCCTGCTCTGCATTGACAGTGCCCAGAGGTGTCCACCGACTGGCAGCTGTACTGGCCATTGGCCTAAGTGTGGACAGTCCTATGCCAATAAAGCTGAGGACAAGACATCTGGGCGCAAAACGCTCTGGCCATAAGTGTGCCACCAAGGAGCATGTCCAGACGGGCGCCAAACACCAGGAGGAACAACCGACCTGTTGATGAACGGTCGGTCTTATGTGTTGCTATTTAGTTACATGTCTTAATTGTGACCATTTTACTAAGCCATGTGGCCCTCATAGGTTTTATGTATATCCATGAACACAAAATGCAGATCTGTCCCTATTTATTCAATAGGGTGACCTATCTCTGTCTGACAAACACCCCAGCAGGAATGACGAATTGGAGAATATAGTAAGTGGAATGTGACTGTTGGTTACATTCTGCATGTAATCCTACTGCATGTTGATCACATCTGTACAGTCAGGCAGTTTGGACCCCATTTTTGATTCCCAAAATCTGTTTGTATAGGTGAAGCAACTGTGGTTAATGTTGTCGGATGGAGTGGACAGGGCAACCGCAAGATTTTGTTGGAGGGTTCCTTCACCTCCATGACTTCCTTACGTTGATGCCCAATGAGTGGCATGTTCAGGGCGAATTGGATGACATTTCCATGGTTGCAGTTGGTATAAAGTACAATTAGACGATTGCCTGGGCAGCGTGTCAACTTTGACCAACCATATGCCATTATGTTTTGGTAATTGACTTCTACCTCCAACTGAAGAGGATTGACCTTCAAGTGGAGGGGGATGTTTTTATTGTGGATCACTTCGTGGCAGGGAATAGCCTGCATGGGGATAAGGTGGCGATGCGCAAGAACACCTTGTCAAAGGCATGTCCATAGAGTTGCTTTTGTGTCATGGTTCTAAATAAGAGGGGTCAATGTAGGGAGAGCTGCCACCTTCCTGACAAAAGATTGCCTGTCACACCGTATAAATGTATCTTCACTCCTATTCCTGTAGACCAGTCTAGAACAGCACAGTTGCTTCATTGGAGTTTGCAATCTGGTAAAATGCACAAGATTAACAATTTTAGTGAGAGATTGGACAGTACTATTCTTGAATATGTTATGCTTGAGGCCATTTTGATATACTGACTTGGAATTACCGCTTGCGTTTAGTATGTCAATCGCAGGACCCACTCTGCCATTGTCCTGGACCCTACTGGTTCCCCGAACGAGGAGAGCCATATGAGCGAGAACCTGGTGAAGCACATCAGGTATGGTCAATCCAGTGGTGTAAAAATACTTGTAGTATCTGACTTATATTTTTTGACCACTTTTACTTAGTTGGTATTTCACTGTTTGATCTAGCATGTGACTTTTTTCCCCAGCGCTTGTCCCATGTTGGCTGGCCTACTATGTAGTTAAATGGAAAGGTTCTACACGATGTGACATGAAATGCCAATCAATGACAACTGAAATAGCAAATATTAAACTAACATCAAATTGATCAGAAACAGTGTAGACATTGTTAATGTTGTAAATTACTTGTTGCTGAAAACAGCAGATTTATGGCATATCTACATAGGCCCATTATCAGCAACCATCACTCCTGTGTTCCAATGGCACGTTGTTAGCTAATCCAAGTTTACCATTTTAAAAGGCTAATTGATTATTAGAAAACCCTTTTGCAATTATGTTAGCACAGCTGAAAACTGTTTCTGTTTAAAGAAGCAATTAAACTGGCCTTCTTGACTAGTTGAGTATCTGGAGCATCAGCCTTTGTTTCTGGCCATTTTGAGCCTGTAATCGAACCCACAAAGACCTTTCTTCCGAAACTCGTCAGTATATTCTTCTGAGAAATGAAGGCTATTCCATGCGAGAAATTGCCAAGAAACTGAAGATCTCGTACAACGCTGTGTACTACTCCCTTCACAGAACATCGCAAACTGCCTCTAACCAGAATAAAAAGTGGGAGGCCCTGGTGCACAACTGAGCAAGAGGACAAGTACATTAGTGTCTAGTTTGAGAAACAGATGCCTCACAAGTCCTCTGCTTGCAGCTTCATTAAATAGTACCCGCAAAACACCAGTCTCAACATCAGTGATGAGGCGACTCCGGGATGCTGGCCTTCCATCTCCCCCTAGGAGGTGAATGACGCACACTGGAGACAAGTGATTGGTACACCATCCCTTCACATGGTTTGCAATAAAGACAATGTTTCCTTCTTACCTCCTTTGCCATATTCCTTGCTGATATTCTGCATAGCAACGGGAACATGTGAAGGACAAGCCTGACTTCTCTCTGGGCCCCAGGTGACTGAGGTCCATATGAGGGAGGCAGTGCAGCTGCCATCACCAGAGTCGTAAAGGAGACATTCAAATGACGAGTTCAACAGTTTAATCATAAGTGTATTCTGCAGATTAGACATCTGTAACGTCCAGGCCTGGTTTAGCAGGCTGGTCTTTAGTTTGAGTTATAGGGTTTTTGTGTTCTAGGTGTGATATTTCTATGTTGTGTTAATGGTTCCCAATTAGAGGCAGCTGATTGTAGTTACCTCTAATTGGGAACCATATATATATTTTGTGCTTTTCACTGGGGTTTTGTGGGTCATTGTTTGTTTGATAGATGTTTATCTAGTATGTTTAGCCACACCGGAGTTACGATCTTTATTTGTTACTTTATTTTAACGTAACTGGCAAAATAACTATGTATACTGGAAGCATCGCTGCGTCTTGGTCCATCCATACTGGAGATCGTGACAATCCACCTAAACATTTACCTTTTAGAAGAAATGAATGATCATTTGTTTGTAATTTAAATTGTAAGGGTGACCATATATAGTATATCATCCTAAGGCATTATGTGATATAGCTGACATGTTTCCTTTTTTCTTTCAGAGCTTGACAGGAAACTCTACTGCAGTTCCTGTGCAACTGGGCTCGGAGTCTGGGTGAGGAATAATTTGACACAAATACGTTAACTAAAGCAAGCAAGCATGAGTGCCGGTCAGTTAGCATTCCAACCCCTTGTCACACAGTTGACATGACAATTCTGTAAGAACTTTGACCTTTCTATGTTTGAAGGGGCCAAAACATTTCCGTTGCTCTATGAGCAATTGCTGTGGTCTAAGGGGGTGTTGAGTTTTGTAGTAAATGTTTATAACCTTAAAATGGATGGGTAAGTAATTTCACTCATTTAAAGTAGGTAGTGACTTCAATCTTCAGGTTTTTTTTTAACAAGCCACTGCCAACAAATGCTAATCGTAATTTCTTCAAACTGTCAATTTCCCCTCTTCGCCACATTCATGGCTAAATAAATCTCTTGAACGGATTGTTGGTCAATGATTTCATCTATAATCGAATGGCAGTGGCTAGTTAAACAAACCAAATCGTTGATTGCTGAGCTATTGTCACGTCCTAGCCATAGGTAGCCCTTTTGGCTGCTCATTTGTGTTTGTCAGGACGTGATCAGGGGTGTTTGTCTGTTGGTTGGTTTGGGTTCCCAATTAGAGGCAGCTGTTAGTCTCTAATTGGGAATCCTATTTAGGTTTAGTCCCCCACCTTGTTATGGGATATTATACTTAGGTTTGTAGTTGTGTGTACCTGTGTGTGCCATACCTGCGTTACGGTCGTTGTGTTCTTTCTTTTGTTTTGGTGAGTTGCATTTAAATAAATGTTTCACTCAATCCTGCACGCTGCACCTTGGTCCACGTCCGTACAAGATCGTGACAGCTATCCTTTCAGCTGTGACATCAACGGCCTAATGGACATGTACTTTCACAGATTGAGTGCTTTAGTTGGTACCACACTTCCTGTGCTGGGGTATCCATCACCATTTATAATCAACACATGGATAATCCTGCCTTACAATGGATATGCCCACCCTGCCACAATTGAAAACCTGTACACCAAGGCTACTATTGGGTTGATACTGTGTCAAATTGATATGTCCAGAGGTGTAAACAATTTACAACTACAGTAGATGGTGTATTTTAGGGCTGTCCCCGAAGGGAAAAAAATCTTGGTCGTCTTCCTGTTCTTTCCACCAATCGATTGGTCTAAATGTATTTTTCCATATATAGACACGCCCTGTTTGAAGAAATGCACTGATGCTTAAGCACACTTTGATTAATTCATTTTGCTGTTGCATGAGGCTTGACGCTCATGGAATCAGTAAGCTATTAACCTCTCTGCGCACGGATCCCTTTAGCGGTATCGTTTGAGCAAACAACGTGGCAAATTCAAAATAAAAATTCGTAATATCTAACATTCTTCGATATACAAGTGTTGCATACCCATCAAAAGCTCTGCTTCTTGGCAATATCACTGCGTTGTCAGATTTCAAAAAGGCTTTACGGCGAAAGCACCACATTTGATTGTTTGAGGCTAGTACCTCACATTTTCCACATTAGCATAAATTCATATCCAGCTCGGTTCTCAAAATTTCCATATCACAGCTAATATAAATCGCTTACCTTTCAAATAACTTCTTCTGAGGGCTTCCCAAGTGTCCAAACAAGAGAATCCATGGTTCTTTTGTTAGAAAGTAATTCATTATATCCATAAATCTGTTTGGTTGGCACGTTATGTTCAGCTACTCCACCAACCATTGTCAGTCTACTCGCCCGTTTTACAGTGAAGGGATCGCGTTCAAGTTATACCTCATCTTTTCACAAACAAATATTAATAATGCATCCTTATGTATTCTTATGAATAATAGCGATCATATTTTACACGGACGGTAACTGAAACGTTATAAAAGGAAAAGAAAGCTGGGCGCGCTCACGTTCTCGTGAACGTGCACGTTTGTTTACCTTTCTCCCTTCCTGTAGTATTTCTTCTATTAGGATCTCCTCAGGGCTTTTTCCTCCAGACACTTTCCAGAGACTGTTGACATCCAGTGGAAGCCATAGGTACTGCAACCTGTGTCCTATTCCCCATTGATTTCTATTACCAGGCCTTCAAAGTGAGAGGAGGGCAACAGAAAAAGGAATTCCGGACAAATTTCTCGGGTTTTTCCCGCTATATCTGTTCCGGTATACCCACAGACTATATCTTAATGGTTTTAGAAACTTCAGTGTTTCCTATCCAATAGTACTAATTATGTGAATATCCTAGTTTCTGGCCATGAGTGGCAGGCATTTAACTTTGGGCACGTCAGACAGGCGAAAATTCAGAAAATGGGACCCTAGCTGTAAGAGGTTAAACACTCAAATAGAAGCAGGAACGGTATTATTTCTGTAGATGTATAGATTTATAAAGCCAGGGCGATTTTAAGTTAGGTTGAGCAGTTTCCATACCAGGCAGTGATGCAACCCGTCAGGATGCTCTCGATGGTGCAGCTGTAAATCTTTTGAGGATCTGAGGACCCATGCTAAATATTTGGTCTCCTGAGGGGGCATAGGTTTTGTCGCGCCCTTTTCGCAACTGTCTTGGTGTGCTTGGACCATGTTAGTTTGGCGATGTGGACACCAAGGAACTTGAAGCTCTCAACCTGCCCCACAACAGCCCCGTCGATGAGAATGGGGGCGTGCTCGGTCATCCTTTTCCTGTAGTCCACAATCATTTCCTTTTGTCTTGATCACGTTGAGGGAGAGGTTGTCTTCGCCCCACACGGTCAGGTCTCTGACCTCCTCCCTATAGGCTGTCTCATCGTTGTCGGTGATCAGGCCTACCACCGTTGTAATCAGCAAACTTAATGATGGTGTTGGGGCCGTGCAGTCATGAGTGAACAGAGAGTACAGGAGGGGACCCCGTGTTAAGGATAAGCGTGGCAGATGTGTTACCTATCCTTACCAGCTGGGGCGGCCCGTCAGTAAGTCCAGGATCCAGTTCCAGAGGGAGGTGTTTAGTCCCAGGGTCCATAGCTTATTGATGAGCTTTGACTGAACAATTGTGTTGAACGCTGAGCTGTAGTCAATGAAATGCATTCTCACATAGGTGATCCTTTTGTCCAGGTGTGAAAGGGCAGTGTGGAGTGCAATAGAGATCATCTGTGGATCTGTTGGAGCAGTATGTAAATTGGAGTGGGTGTAGGGTTTCTGGGATAATGGTGTTGATGTGAGCCATGACCAGCCTTTCAAAGCATTCCATGGCTACAGACGTGAGTGCTATGGGTCGGTAGAAATTTAGGCAGGTTACCTTTGTGTTCTTGGGCACAGGGACTATAGTGGTCTGCTTGAAACATGTTGATATTGTAGAGACTCAGCCTTGAAGAGTTTGTAAATGTCAGTGAAGACACATGCCAGTTGGTAAGCGCATGCTCGGAGTAAACGTCCTGCTAATCCATCTGGCTAATAACTTCAGGAATGAGCGAGCTACATGACATTTACCATGAAGTCACCCAGGTTGCCCAAATGGCCGAATTGGTAAAGTGAAGCAAATAGCTATATACAGCGTACAAAAAAACTATTTTAACACACCCAAAATAATCTTTATAAAAATGAAATGTACTAAAATAACCAAGGGTAACTATTTACACGCTTTCATTTTACAATATTTGGAAGACCCTCTACACAATATTGTGCTGCTGATGCCATAGCCCAGAGCATTCTCTTTCTGGTGTAAAGCAGAGGGTCACCAAACAAGTGGAGCAGGTGACAGGGGATTTCCTGTGACAGCACAGCAACGCCTCCCTACTGTGCCCTTTCTGCCAGGAGGCAAATTAATGTCTGCAGAAATGAATTTCAGTAAGTGGGGACAGAAGGTGATGGAGTGGACTTGCTGTAGGCAGCAAGCTCCTGGACGAGCGGCTCTCTGAAGGCTAGCTGTGAGATGGGGCTCTGTCCCCATTTCCTTGGAGGATAAATGCATTCACCACAGCAATGTCAATGAAATGATAGAACAATGTCTTGTACCATTTCTTTGTCTTGTGGAGAACATTATAGTAGCCCATCAGCGCATCTGACAGGTCCACACCTCTTATTGTATTCCTTCACAGCAGCTGAAATGTGGAAATTTGTGGTCCATGCCCCACTAGCGTTCTTCACACGTCTGACGATGTGATCACCACTGAAGGATTTGTGGATGGTCGTGCACATGACCACCTCTCTGGTATCCATCCACTTGACAAAGAGCAGGCCATCTTCACGAATCCATCACATTGTACCCCGATCAGCCCGCTTAGGCATGTTGTTCACCTTCGTTTTCGGAAAGCCCACTCTGTTGGGACGAATGGTGCCACAAGCCCACACATCCAGCTTCCTCAGGTCTGTAAACCGGGTCGGGCTTGTGTAGAAGTTGTCCACAAACAGTTTGTAGCCCTTCCCCAGCAGTTGTAAATCTAATAACTCCATAACGGAATCATAGTTAAGTCCCTCACCGGTAGCAAAAAACTGTTTTTCCTCTCAAAACAAATTGCATGTGTAAGCACAAACAGAAATCAGACAAAACAAACAGTTTGTAACCCCACTTTGTGGGTTTGTTACGCATGTATTTTTTTAGGCTACCATCCTCTATGGACAAGTTCTAGGCGGGCTGAAAATAGTTCTTGCACGTCTCAACCATGCTGGGGGTAGAGGTTTAATTTTGCAAAGCCTATCAAACCTTGCTGTGCCCCTCTTCTTGTCATTGATATGAAGGGCCCGAGAGATAGCCAGACATGAGTGGCGGGGAAAGGCAGTTGATAGAGGTGACCTTTTCCAGTAGTCCTTAAACTTCACCAGCCCCATGTAAATGACCGGTAGCGGAAATGGGCTTCCATGAGTCTCTTTGCCTGCCTGCTTCTTTTCCCCATACTTATTAGTAGTGTAGGACACCAGGGAATCAACAACAGACGAGGTGAAAAAAGCTGTACTTTGCAGTCATGTCTGGCTGCCTTTTTGGTCTAAATGTTGGAATTGGTTCCACAACATCTAGCACAGTGTGCCAACGCCCCTCTGCCTGCAGGTATTGCTTCTTTGTTGCAGTCTTCACACCTCTAGATGACCGGGTAGGTGTGGAGCCAGAGACAGCAGGGGTCCGTCTGGATGGACCAGCTTCAGTGGGGGATGGACACCTTGACAATGGGGGTTCCCAATCAGACTCAATGGCACTGTGAGACAAAATTTCAATTAAATCCAATAACTCCATAACAGAATCATAGCTAAGTCCATTACCGGTAGCAAAACTGCTTTCCCCCTCAAACAAAAAAATTGCAAGTGTAGGCACACACAATCAGCCAAAGCAAATAGTTTGTAACCCCGTTTTATTTGCTTTGGCAAACTGTTTGTAGTTTTTACAGGGATCTTAAACTTTTTTTTTCTTGGCCTCAAACAAATGTGTAACAAACAAAATGGGGTTAAACTTTTGTTTGAGGCCAAGAAAAACAGCTTAGTAAGATCCCTGTAACTACAATACAGAAATCAGCCAACGCAAACTGTTTGTAACCCCATTTTGTTTGAGGCCAAGAAAAAAGTTCAGTAGGATCCCTGTAACAACTAAAATAAACAGATACACACGATGTATAGCCAATGTGTACATTTCATTACTGATATTGCAAAAGAAATAAAATCTCCCTAAAATATCAAATGAAAAATATTTCAAACGGCATGATAGCTACTTACCAGTCCATGACAGCATCCTCTGTGGAGAAACGTCTTCCGTCTGCGAGTCAAAGCTATGGTCACTAACACTCTTCGTCCTGTAGCAAAATCGGTCTCGCTTTCCCGATCAATTTCGTGCAAATCTGTATATCTAGACTTGGATTTAGCTTTCCCTGATTTTCCTGCCATAATTACTTATAGAAATTGCTGCAAATCGTCTTGACCAAATACTGCTGTGCGTGACGCGTGTAGCTGCTTCCAGTTAGATTTACAATGGCAAAGGACCCTCCTTTACGCTCGCGTTTTCTTATAAGGCTGTCCTTCCAGCATATAACCATTACGTATTGCTGATTGGTTATCTACCAAGCTAGATTTCAATACGATCAGTGGTCATTGGGCCGAAAGACCGCTCATATCATTGGTGCGCAATGGTGTCATTGATAGGTGTCTTCAAAATCTGGTTATTTTGGTCAATACGTCCCGCACAAAGAACAATCACATATGGTTGTGTTACTAACAACCAGAGGATTGCAAAGAAACCAACCTTGACTGGATAAACTTACGTTTAGTGTGTGTAATTACATTGAATGTTTTGTTGACAGCCGAATGAGACGGAATTCACGACACAAAATGTTTCATGTTAGGCTATAAAAATGGATTTTATCAAACGAAACAACCATTAATTGCGTAACTCGGACCCCTGGGACTGCAAACAGGAAGATCTTCAAAGTTATTTATTTTATCACTATTTGTGATTGTGAAGCCTGGCCTGTTTTTGAAAAAGTGTTTTACTGTGGGGCGCTGTCCTCAGATAATCGCATGGTATGCTTTCACTGTAAAGCCTTTTTGAAATATGACAATGCGGTTGGATTAACAAGAAGTTAATCTTTTAAACGATGTAAGACCACTTGTATTTCCATGAATGTTTACTTATTCGATTTTTGTATTTAGCATTATTGCGCTATCCTTTTAACCGGATGTTGGCACTAGCGCCCCACTACTCCCTAAGAAGTTAAAGATCTTACTCGCAGAGCGTGATAACAGTAGTCACTCATGCATGTTTCAGTGTTACTTGCCTCGAAGCAAGCATAGAGGTTTAGCTTGTCTGGTAGGCTTGGGTCACTGGGCAGCTCTCGGCTGTGCTTCTCTTTTGTAGTCTAATAGTTTGCAAGCCCTGCCACAGCCGACAAGAACTGGTGTAGTACGATTCGATCTTAGTCCTGTATTGATGCTTTGCCTGTTTGATGGTTCTTCGGAGGGCATAGCAGGATTTCTTATAAGTTTCCGGGTTAGAGTCCCGCTCCTTGAAAGCGGCAACTCTACCCTTTAGCTCAGTGCGAATGTTTCCTGTAATACATGGCTTCTGGTTGGGGTATGTACGTACAGTCACTGGCGACAACATCCTTGATGCACTTACTGATAAAGCCAGTGACTGATGTGGTGTACTCCTCAATGCCATCGAAAGAGTCCCGGAACATATTCCAGTCCATGTTAGTAAAACAGTCCTTTAGATTAGCATCTGCTTCATCTGACCACTTTTTTTATAGACCAGAGTCACTGGTGCTTCCTGCTTTCATTTTTGCTTGTAAACACAAATCAGGATGATAGTATTATCATCATCACACCAGTCTTTGTGATGTCGCCCCATCTTCCCCATTAGCCCCTGCGTATTTATACCTGTCCTGTTTGTCAGGTCAACCAGCATTTTGTCTCAGCTCCTGCCAACCTGACCACTCTGCCTGTCCCGGTCTACCTGAACATTCTGCCTGTCAACCTGGACCTTTGACTCCCATTGGATTTCTGACCTCTGCCTACCCCGACTATGAGCCTGACAGCCGTTGCCCCACCTCTGGTTACTTACCCACCATGACCAGGCATTGGAAATGCTGCTAGAGCAATTCTGCGGGTTGTCTGGAGGGCAGCCTGCCACGGGGATAACCCCACCGCTACTCAGTCACTCGACGGTTAGCAGCGCCGTCCCACCGGCCACTCTACCTTCCCGGGAAGCCCAGGTTACCACCTCCAGAACGCTTCAATGGAGAGCAGAGCACCTGTTGAGCGTTTTTAGCCCTCCTTCCCCTCGGATCGCTCCCAAATAACCAACCTCCACACATTTGTGTCTGGAAGGGCTCTCACCTGGGCTACTGCCGTATGGGAACAGTAGCCAGCCATATGCGTGAGCCTGTAGGGGTTCATGGTACAGGTGAGGAAGGTTTTTGATGCACCGTTCTCCGGGAGTGAAGCTGCCTCAGCTCCGGCAGTACGCCCACTGGGTGGCCGACTATGCAGTGGATTTCCGCACATTGGCCACGGAAAGTGCATGGTACCCTGAAGCACTGTTTGACATGTTCCTGCACGGCGTCTTGGAGGTGAGCTTGCTGCTCGGGAGTTACCCACTGATCTTGACTCTCGCTCATCGCTTTGACCATGAGCATCGATGGGGGATTGCGGGAACGTCAGATGGAGAGAATTTGATTTCCCGACCTTCCTCGAGAGTCACCGAAGTGGGCAGAAGCACTGTTTCGAGTCCATGCAACTAGGCAGAGATGGGCTGTCGCCAGTGGAACCGCAACACAGGATCCGCACAAGGAGTTGTCTATGTTGAGGGTCTTTTGGTAATTTTGTTTCCTCGTTTATGGTTAACGACCAGGCTCAGACCAGACTAGGAGCGAGTACTCTGGTTGGCCATATGGACAACTTTTCTGCTCCCCTTCCTCGCATCATGTCACTCTGCTGTGGGGAAACCAGTCCAAATCTCTCTGGGTCTGTTTAGCGGAGCGACACATGGGAACCAAAGAGCAGACTGATGAGGGAACAGGGATGAATAAACCAAAATATTTTTTACACAGATATGGAGTGCAGATCCGGGGAAGCTCGGATGAGTTACAGATGGAGACTGAGGTTGGAGTTGGCTGAGTAGAACAGGGTAACAGGCACAGCAGAGTAACAGGATCTTGAGTAATCATAAATGGCTAGAATCATGAAATGACTGAGCAGAGATTAAACTGGCAGAGTGGAAGTGGCAGGACTGAGTATTTTTAGAGGTCTTGATTATGGAACGAGTTGCAGCTGGTAGGGATCTGCTGACTCCAGCATACCGGTCTCCAACAACACAATCACACAGAGGGTGAGTGTACAGGGGGAGTAACTGCAGGTCAAGTATACATCGGATGAACACCGGAGGGCATAGCAGGAGCAGATGTGACAGGGTCCTCATTGACTCCGGGGTCGATGAGAGCTTTTTGGACGCCACACTGGCTTCCGAGCTGAACATCCCTACTCAGCCCCTCTTTATTCCCATTGATTGATGAACGGGCGC
Organism: Hucho hucho; assembly: GCA_003317085.1. Lineage (NCBI taxonomy): Eukaryota > Metazoa > Chordata > Actinopteri > Salmoniformes > Salmonidae > Hucho > Hucho hucho. The sequence goes on along the minus strand of QNTS01000712.1, from coordinate 396,010 downwards.
TCTATAGGTCGGGTCACCCATAACACCACTCCCATCAACCTACGGGTGTCAGGGAATTACAGCAAAACCATTCCGTTCCTGCTGATTAAGTCCCCCCAGATTCCTGTGGGTTTGGGATTCTCCTGGCCCCAACGGCACAATCCACTCATCAACTGGTGCTGTCATGGGCTGGAGTCCGTTCTGCCACGACCATTGTCTGAATTCGGCACAACCTGCCCAGGGAAGGCTTCCTGGGTCCTCTGAGGTGGTTACGGACCTCTCCGCCATTCCCCTGGAGTACCAGAACCTCTGGGAGGTTATCAAGTCCCGGTCCACTTCCCTTCCACCGCACCACCCCTATGACTGCGGGATTGACCTTCTCCCTAGCACCACACTGCCCCGGGGACGTCTGAACTCATTTTCATGACCAGAGTGACGAAGGTTATGGAGAACTACATTGGGGACACTCTAGCATTTATCCATCCCTCTTCCTCTCCCACTGGCGCAGGCTTCTTCATGGAGAAGAACAAGACCCTGCGCCCGTACATTGACTACAGGGGACTCAATGACATTACTGTTAAGAACTGATATCCAGGTGGCAACTGTATTCCAAACTGGATCTAGGAAACGCCTACCACCTGGTAGGGATACGAGAGGGGGAATAGTGGAAGACCGCCCTCAACACGGCCAGCGCCCACTACGAATATCTGGTTATGCCCTTTAGCATCACCAACTCCCCTGCCATGTTCCAGGCTTTGGTGAATGATGTTATCCATGACATGCTGAATCGGTTCATCTTCTACCTTGATAATATCCTTGTCATCTCCCGCTCCCCCCAAGAACACATGCTCCATGTCCAGCAGGTTCTCAAGCGCCTTCTGGAGCGATTTCCATCGCTCAACCATTCCCTTTCTGGGCTACATCATTTCTGCTGGGATGTATCCCGAGGATGTCCAGATGTATCCCGAGAAGGTGAAAGCGGTGGTGGATTGGCCTCCGCCTAGGGTGCAGCTGCAACACCTCCTGGGGTTAGCCAACTTTTATTGGCGCTTTATCTGGGATTACAACATACTTGCCTCTCCCCTGTCTTCCCAGGACCTGAAATAGCGCTTCACCACAGCTCCGATCTTGGTTCATCCGGACCCTTCCCGTCAGTTTGTGATGGAGGTCAATGCTTCTGATGTCGGAGTAGGGGCTGTTCTGTCGCAACGTTCTGCCCTGGACTGGATGTTGCATCCCTGTGTCGCCTTCTCCCACCTCAACGAGAGGAATTATGATGTGGGGGAAATCGGGAGCTTCTAGCGGCTAAGATGGCAATGGAGACACTGGCTTGAAGGGGCGGAGCATCCGTTCATTGTGTGGACAAACCACAAAAATCTTGGAAGATCTCCGCACTGCCAATCGCCTCAACTCCAGCAGGCGAGATGGGCGCTTTTGTTTACCCAGTTAAACTTTTCCCTCTCCTACCGCCCAGGGTCCAAGAACGTCAAGCCAGATGCTTTGTCTCACCGCTATCACCCCGGAGCCTGAGACAATCGTTCCTACCTTGTGCATGGCGACGGCACTCAGCTTTGGTATAGGGGAACAGGTCCGGGAGGCGCAGCAGTCGTAGCCGAAACCTAGGGGGGGGGTCCAGATAACCGGATGTTCGCGCCTGATGCGGTCCACTCCACGGTCCTGGAGTGAGCCAATTCCTCCAGGCTAGTGGGCAAATTCCTCACCCTCATCATTCCTGGTCCCACATATCCCTGGATTACGTCACTTCGACGTGGTCTGCATCTGGGTCTTACCTTCATACCTGATAAGATTTGCCAAGTGTAGGGCGAGGGAGAGCTTTGTACTCTGTGTGGAGTAAAGGTGGTCGTGAATTTAACATGCTTAAAAGAAATAAGGTAACGGACTGATCCTTTTTTGTAACGTTAATAGTATATTTGACATCCTGAGTTTGACACAGATGTGTCTTTGTTGCAACCAATTAAATTACATTTGCTACTTCTCCCTTAAATTGAAAGGAAAAGGTAATGTGTGACAACATTAACTTCTTAGGGAGCGGCTGCATAGGTGACGGTTTGAGAGTCTGGCGTGCCCAACGTAAAATGCCTGCCACTCAGGCCCAGAAAATAGGATATGCACATAATTAGTACTATTGGATAGGAATCACTGAAGTTTCTAAGAGTGTTAAAATAATGTAACAGAACTGATATAGCAGGTGAAAACACGAGGAAAATCCATCCGGATTTGCAGTTTTTTTTGTAAATGACCATCTCCATTGTGCCTATTGCATACAATGTTATGTAGGACTGAGACTGCAGTACCTATGGCTTACACTAGATGTCAAGTCTGTACAAAGACTGGGAATTCTAGGAGTAACCAGAACGGAGAGGAAATGACGCGCGTGAGATTGACCGCGAACCACTTTATTTTCCTTTCCTATCGTTCACGTTATCGTCCGGTTGAAATATTACAGCAAATATACACAATGTTTGAAAGTGTATAGGTATAATTTGAACATGTTCTCTTCAAGGTTCAATGGGCGACTCAACGGATTTTATGATCATAACGCGCCAACCAAACAGAGATTTATGGATATAATAAATTACTTTTTCTAACAAAAGAACCATTGGATGTCTTCGTTGGACACTTGGGAAACCCTCAGCAGAAGTTCTTCGAAAGGTAAGGGATTTTATATTAGCGATTTTATGCGTTTTGAGACCCACATTGGTTATGGATATGCTAATGCATAAAATGAGGTGCTACCCTCAAACGTTGTGCTTTCGCCATAAAGCCTTTTTGAAATCTAACAACGCTGTGAGATTGCCAAGAATGAGCTTTTGATTACTATGCAACACTTGTATATTCAATGTTTAATAATTAAACCTTTGGATTTTGAATTTGGCGCCTCACATTTCACAGGGTAGTGTCGGGAGTGGGGCGCTAGTAAAGGTAACAGAAATGTCATAATATTGCAATACTGAACTGTGTAGATGGGTTATGGTTGAGCTGGCATAAGCGAATGATAGTGGATTTCAGTGAACTTTTGTTGGTTTCGTTTTCAGTTATGACTGAAATGCACATGCTAGTTTATTTTAGAATTTAAACTTTTGAGTGACAATTGGCAGCCAGCAGGAAGCCTACGTAGGTATTTTCCTTTGCAACTTCTACAGAGAACGTTAACCAATATATTGATGAAAAGGAATTTGGGCACAAAGTTGGTGTTTACCAACAGTGGCATTAAAAAAGGCTTAAAGTCATTGACTCTTGATTAATCTAATGTATTGGAAGACTGTGCTAAATGTCTTAAGTATGATGGAATAACTTACCATTTCTGAATTAACTATATGGTTTAAAAAATATTTGGTACAAGGTGACTTATCAATATTTTGTGCTTCGGAAAGTATTCAGACCCCTTGACTTTGACATTGTTACATTACAGCCTTCTACAGTTGATTTAAATTGTTCGCCACGGTGTGTAGATTGATGTGAGAACCAATGTCAAAAACAGGTTTAGTATAAGGGCACAAAGCGAGACCCAGATGCAGACACAGGAGATAGATTGTTTAATAAATATCAAGACTCAAACCATCAAAAAGGGCTAGGCGAGAGAATGTTTGGACAGGCAAAAAGGTCAACCAGTTCACAGTCCAGGAGGTACAGAGGGGGCAGGCAGGCTCGAGGTCAGGACAGGCAGAATGGTCAGGCAGGTGGGTTCGGAAAAACATACAAGACGAACTGGCACAGAGAGACCGGGATATATACACTAGGGATAATAAGCGAACCCTGGGGGGTGGAAACAATCACAATAAAGGTGAAACAGATCAGGGTGTGACATTTAGAAATGATTTCCAATTTATTAAAATGAAAATTTGATTCGATTTACATAGCTATTCAGACCCTTTACTCAGTACTTTGTTGAAGCACATTTGGCAGCGATTACAGCCTTGGGTCTGACGCTACAGGCTTGGCACACCTGTATTTGGGGACGCCATTCTTCTCTGTAGATCCTCAAGCTCTGTCAAGTGATGGAGAGCGTTGCTGCACAGCTATTTTCAGGTCTCTCCAAGGATGTTCGATTGGGTTCAAGTCAGGGTTCTGGCTGGCCCACTCTAGGAAATTCAGAGACTTGAACTGAAGCGTCAATACAGGACTAAACTGGCTCTGATGCTTGTTGGATGTGGCAGGGCTTGGAAAACATTAAGGACTACAAAGGGAAACCCAGCAACGAGCTTCCCAGTGACAAGAGCCTACCAGATGAGCTAAATGCCTTATATGCTCGCTTCGAGCAATGCAACGAATGTTCCTGGACGAATGTGTGATCACGCTCTCCATAGCCAATGTGAGCAAGACCTTTAAAACAGGTCAACATTCCCAAAGCCGCAGGGCCAGGCTGATTACCAAGCAAGTGTCAAGCCCTGGCCATAGAGCCCTCTGGGTTTCTCAGGTCAGGGCGTGACTAGGGGTTTCTAGCGTTGTCTGTTGGTTTGGGTCCCAATTAGAGGCAGCTGTTAAGCATTGCCTCTAATTGGGAATCCTATTTAGGTTGTTCATTCCCCCACCTGTGTTGTGGGATATTGTATTGTTTTTGTATGTGCAGTGTGTGCGCTACATTTTGAGCGTTCGTTTGTGCTTTGTTGTTTTTGGAAGTTTCACCATTGCATTAAAATGTGGAACTCCACTCTCGCTGCGTCTAGGTCCTCCTTCAAACGATCGTCACAGCAAGTGTCTTCATTGACATTTGCAACTTCTCCCTGACAGTCTGTAAAACCTAGAGTAAACTCACTTTTGTACAACTGACCTTATTTTAGCGCCAAAAGAAAAGGTAATACTTCCAGGTCAACACCACTGTAAAGCACAATTTCTTCCCTTTCCAACAAAATCAGAGCGGAGACCTCCACGCTGCCTGTTTCTGCATGATTTACGTAAGTGATGGAGCGTCGCCGGGCCTTTTTAAAAATGGCAGGTGGGGAGCGAAGGAATTGTGAAAGGGGGAAATGTGAGGAAACAGGTTCGTCCAACTAATCAACTTTAAAATGTAAATAAAACAAAGTTTAATGTCTCATCACATACCTGTTTGAAGGTTTGAATTTGAAGAGGGGTTTAGGGCTGAGCTAACGTTAGCGTCACAAGTGAACTGCAGCGGTTCCGGCTTTTGAGTCATGATGGCTCACAGTAATGACGAGCAAAATTAACCATTGATTGAATGAACTAACTTTTTATGAACTCACAATTAACTTATCAAGACAATCAATGGTGAAGTAAATAAATAAATGCGGTGAAATTATTAAGTTGTAACACCAACTCACCTCTGTCCTCTCACTCCATCCTAACTTATTCACTGTGTAAAGTACAAACAAATTATGCTCTTTCTATGACATATGCAATAACATTGTTGGATTACATGGAAATGTTACCCACATTTGTGAGTCCATTTCCTTGGAACTATGTTAATAAATTAATTTGCTTGAACACTCCTTTCATTTTATTTTGACAGGAAATGTCTGGAAAGGGAAAGGCCCAACAAGAGCAAAAGAAAATGCGCTCAAGGAGGTGAAGGCAGGGAGGAGCCAGAGGGAGGTGGCTCATGAGTTTGGTATACCTCACACCACTATCCAGGACTACAACAAAAATAATATGCCAATGCCCCTCACCCAAAACTTGCAATCACCCCAGATGAGGCCCAGCTGCTATCCTATATCCTGTGGATGGCCGAACATGCCTTCCCTCTAAGCATGACAGTCAAAGCTCCTTGCTCTCGAGATCCTCAAGGAGAGTGGACGTACCACCACCGTCAATTAGAGCGGGGTCTTAGTGACAACTGGTGGTCGAGATTCAGGGCTTGCCACCCTGAACTTTCCAGCAGGATCCCAAAAACCTTGGAACGGGCCAGGGTGCTTGAGGCAATCGAGGGCTTCTTCAATATCTACGATCTTCACTAAGTACGGGTTGGAATAAAAGCCACACCCAGATGGTGAGGATTGCAGCGGCCCCCACAGCACCGACAACAGTGACCCCCACCGCAGCGACCCTGGCGTCTCCTACAGCAGTGAACACCGCAATTCCAGTAGCATCAACCCCATCCCGTGTGCTGTCCCACCTGCAAGCAGGTCACCCCAACCAACCTCCTGGTGGCTGCAGGCATTGTCTCAGCGAGGCTGGCAAACATCCCGATGCCTCCCATCAGGACGTTGGTTTGTTCAGCAGCAGCAGCCGACCGTCTGTGTCATTCAACTTTTGACGTAACATTCTATGTAATTACACACACTAAACATACATTTATCCAGTCATGGTTGGTTGTTTTGCAATCCTCTGGTTGTTAGTAACAACCACACTTGATGGTTCTTTTAGCGGGACTTATTGACCGAAAGAAACCGATTTGAGGACACCAAGAAATGACCTCATTGCGCACCAATGATATGAGTGGTGTCTTGTTGATTGACTGTATTTTGGCCCAATGACAGTCTTGAATTCTAGCTTGGTAGCTAGGTAAACGGCAATATTATGTTTGAAGACGAGGCTTCGTAGTATTCGCACGCGTAAACAAGGATCACTCGCCATTGAATATCGGAGTTGTAGCAGTCACGCACAGATATTTGATTAGAGCATTTTCAGCTATTTTATATATAGAACATTATGGCACCCAAATCTGGAAAAGCAAAGTCCAAGTACACAGATTTAAACATTTTAGAAGAAATTGATAGGGAAAGTGAGACAAATGCAACAGGACGACGAATCTAATAGTGAACATTAGTTTTGACTCACGAACGGAAGATATGTTTCTGCATGGAGAGGACATTGTCTTGGACTGGCAAGTTCTTCACATGCTATTGCCATTGTTTGAAATTAATAATATAAAGTATTATTCATTTGAAAAAAATGTAGATGGATTTATATAACAAAAATTCGGTAATGAAATGTGTGAAGTACACATTGGCTATACTGTGTGTAAATTTATTATTTACATAGAAATAGAATGGAACAGCACTTCACCATAGTGTCTTCCCACTAGTCTATATAAAGTCATATAGGCTCACATATTATAAGTATTCTTACTGAATATATGTATTTCACAGTGCCACAGACTCTGATTGGGAACCTCCATCCCCCACTGAAGCTGGTTCATCCAGCCGGACCCCTGCTGTCTCCGGCTCCACACCTACCAGGCCATCTAGAGGTGTGAAAACTAACAAAGAAGCGGAGGAGGGGAAGCAGACCTTCAGACAAAGACAAAGAGGCGTTGGCACACTGTGCTAGAAGAGGATGTGGAGCCAAATACACCAATATTTAGACCCAAAAGGCAGCCAAGACCTCAGCTGGACATGACTTCTAAGTACAGCCCCCTTCAACTTTTCCAGATGTTTTTCACCTTATCAGTTGTTGGTTCCCTGGTGTCTAACACATAAATATGGGGCTAAGAAGCAAGAGAGAGGCATGGAAGCCCATTTCCGCTTCCTTTCACTAGTCATTTACATGGGGCTGGTGAAGCTGAAAACCCTGAAGGATTACTGGACAACGTCACTATCAACTGCCTTTCCCCATCACTGTCATGTCTTGCAAAAGGTTTCTGGCTATCTCACGGTGCGCTGCATATCAGTGGCCCAAAAGTTGATGAGGACAATGACAAGAAGAGGGGCACAGCAAGGTTTGATAGGCTGTGCAAAATTAAACCTCTAACCCAGCATAGTTCAGGCCTGCAAGACCTATTTTCAGCCTGTCCAGAACTTGTCCATTGATGAGGATGGTGGCCTAAAACAATACATGCGTAACAAACCAACGAAATGGGGTTACAAACGGTTTGTTTTGGCTGAGTCGGTGTGTGCCCACATGTGCAATTTTTTTGTTAATGTGGGGAAGAGCAATTTTGCGACCGGTAAGGGACTAAGCTATGACTCCGTTATGGAGTTAGATTTTCAACTGCTGGGGAAGGGCTACAAACTGTTTGGACAATTTTGACACAAGCCCTACCCTGTTCACGACCTGAGGAAGCTAGATATGTGGGTTTGTGGCACCATTCGTCCCAACAGAGTGGGCTTTCCTGAAACCAAGTTGAACGACATGCCTAAGTGGGCTGATCGGGGTACCATGCGATGGATTCGTGAAGATGGCCTGCTCTTTGTCAAGTGGATGGATACCAGAGAGGTGGTCACGTGCACCACTATCCACAAGTCCTTCAGTGGCGATCACGTCATCAGGCGGGTGAAGGACACTCGTGGGGCATGGACCACAAAAAAAGTCCCCATTCCAGCTGCTGTGAAGGACTACAACAAGAGCATGGGAGGTGTGGACCTGTCAGATGCGCTGATAGAACATTATAGTAGCCTACACCAGACAATGAAATGGTACAAGATTGTTTTATCATTTCATTGACATTGCAATTTCCTTCTGGAGGATGAACACAGCAAAGAGCTGTGGACAGCCCCCCATCTCACAGCTAGCCTTTCGAGAGCAGCTCATCCGGGAGCTTGCTACCTACAGCAAGTCCACTGCATCACCTTCTGTCCCTTCTGCTCCTGCCACCAGTGGTGATCACATACCCAAATTCCTATCTGCAGGCAAGAATGTGCCTCTGGGCCAAAAGGGCACAGCATGGAGGCGTCGTTGTGTTCTTTGTAAAAAGAAGTCCCCCATCACCCGCACCACTTGTTTGGTTACCCTCTGCTTTACAGCGGAGAGAGACTGCTATGGACCATGGCATGAGCAGGTGGACTGAGTCTTCTAAAAAGTGTAAATTGAATGTAAATGGTTACTTTTTTTGGGGTGGGTGTGTTAGAATAGCATTTTTGTATGTTGTATATAGTTATTTGATTAAAAATATCACTTTACAAATTCTGCCATTTGGGTAACTAGTGTGGGACACCTAGGTGACTTCATGCTAAATGTCATGTAGCTCACTCATTCCTCAAGTTATCACTCTGAAACTTTGCACCCACACTGTTGCCCTCTTATTTTCTCCAACCAAATTATTCCAAGCCTCCTACCTGAATATTTTGGCTTTTCTTGTTCATGCTAAAGATGCAAAACAAAAAAAAGCATGCTTTTTGTGTATTTTCTTCTACCAGATCTATTGTTATATTCTCCTACATTCAATTCACATTTCCACAAACTTCAAAGTGTTTCCTTTCAAATGGTACCAAGAATATACATATCCTTGCTTCAGGGCCTGATTTGGGTATGTCATTCGGGCGGAAATTGAAAAGTAGGGGGCCTAGCCCTAAGAGGTTAACAGGGAAGCAAATGGTCCAAAAACATTACTTAGTTCATAACTATAGCAGTTTTGTGACATGTGAAGGGTCACTGAACTGGCTGTGCACTTTGGTCTTTTAGGGAGTCCCCGTTCATTTTTCTTCACTGGAACAGAAAAAGAGGCATGCAGGAATGTCGCATCTCATCTTGGGTTAAATCATGTCATGTGCAAATGAGGTTAATAGATAGCACACGTGAGAATTTTGGACATGCGTGATTTCACACTTAAGTTATTTAACACACAGCACTCATGAATAGGTTGGCACAGCAAAAGGTAATTCAAAACCTTAGACAAACGTGAGAGAAAAAAATGAAAGTTCTGTCAGCAGGTTTGCTTGTGTAAATGTAGAACAGAGGTATGTCAGTGGTATTCTATAAGATTCTGCACATCAGTCTTATGCAATTCATTATTGATTATCAATAACAATCACATTGGCACCCTAGTCATGAAATATTAGCAATAATTTAGACAAATCATGAAAAATTTTCTTACAAGTGTATATGGTTAAGCATGATTTTAATCTGCGAGAGAAGGGCTATCCCTGGTGGAAAGAGGCTGTACGGCACAAAAATAGTTAAAATACACGCTGTACGTTACGTGGTGACACGTCACGATGTAACGTACAGCATCAAGAGGGGTCCGTTTTTTCATATTTTCTCCAATACTGTTAGGCCATTACCATGTCAATCAACGCGGAATCGAAATGTAGTTCACACCCCGGATTTTGATGCCAACAGTCACTACAGTCCCAGTATTTATTTACGTTGCAGTAGTTTGTGTTGGGGGGGGGGGGGGGTTTAGGGTCAGTCTTTTATACCTGGAGTATTTATCCTGTCTTATCTGGTGTTCCATGTGAATAAAAAAGTATGCTCCGTCTAATTCGCTCTCCCTTCTATCCCGGAGGACCTGAGCCCTGGAACCATGCTGTCCCCAGTCCACCTGGTCGTGCTGCTGCTCCAGTTGCAACTGTTCTGCCTGTGGCTATGGAACCCCGACCTGTTCACCAGACGTGCTTTCTTGTCCCGGACCTGACATGTACTCCTGAGGTGCTGCCATGTTGCATCCTCTAGAACCGCTGTGATTATTTTTATGAGCCTGCTGGTGATCTATGAATGTTTGGCAATGTACTGTTATATTCTCCACCCGGCCCAGCCTGAAGAGAACTGGCCACCCCTCAGAGCCTGGTTCCTCTAAGTTTCTTCCTAGGATCCTGCCTTAAGGAAAAACTCCCTATAGCCACCGTGCATCTGCATTGCTTACTGTTTTAGGCTGGTTGTCTATATAGCACTTTGACGTCGGCTGATGTTGAAAGGGCTTTATGAATAAAATTTGATTGCGTACGGCCGAGTACATCACTGGGTAGAAGCTTCCTGCCATCCAGGACCTACTGTATATACACTAAGCGGTGTCAGAGAAAGTGCAAAAGAATTGTCAGACTCCAGTCACCTTGTGTATGTCATTTCAATAGTGTTGTGATATCAGATTGTCATGGAGTAACAATAAACTTTAATTTCAATTTGATACCAACCTTCTCTGCAAATGCCTTTTTCCTGGGGGCATGCTTTGCAGACCATTCAAAGGCGTTCCGATACCTGGTCTGTCACGCCCTGACCTGTATGAGCCTTTTTATGTCTCATTGTGATTTGGGGTGGGCATTCTATGTTCTAGGGTTTTGTATTTCTTTGTTTTGGCCGGGTATGGCTCTCAATCAGGGACAGCGGTCTATCGTTGTCTCTGATTGGGAACAATACTTAGGTAGCCCTTTCTTTGTGGGAAGTTAACTTTGTTTGTGGCACTTATGCCCAGTAAGCTTCACGGTTGTTTTTGTCTGCGTCATCCTAAAATAAAAGGAATATGTACGCTCACCGCGCTTTGGTCTACTTCCTTTGACGTTCGTGACATGGTCCCCATGAATTTATGATAGCTTAAGATTTTTATTTTACTGCTGCTCTTTAATTATTTGTTACTTTTCTTTCTTAAAACTAAATTGTTTAAGGGCTTGTAAGTCATTTCACTGTAAGGTCTACACATTTAGTATTCGGCGCATGTGACAAATTCAATTTGATTTGTTAAACATGAAAACATGTGAACCTGGTGTGACATTGAAACTGCGCTGACACCAAGTGGGCATCAATAGGAACTACACACTAACCTTAAAACAAAATGGGGTGCTTTACATACGTTGCTCTTTTTTATTAGACACCAATATATGTTCAAACGACTGGAAAGTTCTTCAAAAGCAGCTGTAGTGAATCAAGCATCTTGAGGTTACCTGAAATAGGTCAAAGCATATTTAAAATGTTCTAATTCATTGAATCTTTATTTAACTAGGCAAGTTGAACTCAACATCGACAGACAAGTTACCTGCTGTATTTGGGAAACAGAATTAATACAGAATGTTTGTAGTTCGAGTAGGCTGGCATATACAGTATCGGTAACAATTGTGTACAAGCCACCTAGCTAATAAATACGGTCATTACAGTTCAACCATAGCGATTCCCTAATTGAGGAGCAACAGAGTTCACCGGCGAATCCAAGAACACAAGAAATAACTAAACCAACGAACGAAGAATGGTGGAGGATATCAGAATGAAGAGGCATTTTTCCCGAATAAACGTGAAAAACGTAATTACATAGCTCACTCCCTACTCGGTATCTCTTTCTACCGCTATACAACTTTGTATACGTTGTTTTTTGGCAACATTGACATTTGATTCCTGTTGGAACGTTCCACAAATTATATCCTGTCTTTATCTGGTTGTACACACACACACACACACACACACACACACACCTCTAGTTGTATATACACTGATCACAACCCACTCACCTTTTTACACTCAATGCAGTGTCCGAACCAGAGGTTGATGCAGTCGTGTCTGTACCGTCAAGCTTTTCCCCTCGGAATTCGTTGATATTAAAAGGGGCGGACAATGTTTTGGCAGATGCGTTGTCCTGTGTGCTCTCTCTTTAGCCATCCTGTTAATACGGTGTCTGTTCAACAATGGTCTCCTCTCTTCCTCTCCTTTTCTTAATTTGCATCCAGGCACCATGGTTGCTGAAGCTAGAGGTTTGGGTTGAGTTAAGTGGTGGACCTGGGTGGATGTCCAGGGAGTGCAAGTATATTTGATTGTTTATTAAAACATTTTGGTTTTGGGATGTGTGATGGCCCCTCCCTGCTCTCTACTGGGTTTTGAGACACTTACTTCCTGCAGGACAATGGTGGACGGAGTACGAGAGAGCAGAGCTGATTTGGCACACCTGTGAAAGCTCAGCTGTGGCATAAAGCCACTGTTTCCCCATTGAGCAAGATATTCCTCTCCTTGCATACTTTGTTGTTTCGTTGTGGCTTTGGCAGTTGACATCTAATTTACTGACCTTCATGCCTCATCTGATTATTGTGGTGAGTGTTTATTTATGGAATAATAAAATTAATTTACTCTGGTTTCCCATGTTGTAACTGGCATCACTACAGACCTGGTTCGATTCCAGGCTGTATCACAACCGGCCTTGATTGGGAGTCCCATAGGGCGGCGCACAATTGGCCCAGCGTCGTCCAGGTTAGGGGTTGGCAGTCATTGTAAATAAGAATTTGTTCTTAACTGACTTGCCTAGTTAGGGTTATTTCTTTGGTCGGTGTAGCAAACACGCAGGCAAGAGAGAAGCAGCCCAAATTGCGACTGTCGGTTTTATCCAAAGCAGAACGTCGGGCGGATAGAACAACATTTCAATGTCGCCCACAAACTTCAATCTATTACTATCGAATGGAGGCATGCTATGCTGGTGAGCTGGCTTTCGACAGCAGCCCGAACCAGAGCAGCGTAATAATAATGGTGGTGGAACGCGGCTGGAGCCCAGTGAGAGCACTGGGACTTTGCCAGGGGGCGAGAGTGAGGTCGGCGGCGCAGCAGCTGGGGGACGAGGGGGAGCAGTCGGCTGCGGCACAGCCAACCAGTTAGAGCGGTGGTGGAAGTCGTAACCGAGGGAGCAAGGCTGCATCGGCCGTACCTCGACGGGCAGCGAGAGATGTGGTTGACGGTGTTCCATCCACTAGTGAAGCGAGGGCCTACCAGGAAGTGAAAAACAGAATGAAGGCTTTAGTCTGGGTATAAACCCTTCTGTACAACGCATTGATAATACACAATCCAGTTTATCCAGAGTACAGGAATATCTCCAGATAATGCAGATGAAGTACTGTGTTCCACGGTTAATTACAGGAGTGTCTGATTGGTATAGCCGGTGGTTTGGCACCATCCACATTTAAGCTATCGAGCCAATATTCAACATTTTCTGAAGTATTTTCTGCAGTTCTGACCGAAGAGTCTGCGTGCCAAAGCCGATGGAATTAGGAAGGTTTAAATGGCACTAGGCGATCCCCAGTCACAATGTTCAGTGAGAGGGATTTTATGGAAGTAACCAGCTGTGCATTGCAAGCCACAAAACAAACTATAGTGTCGGGGAGTGCAGAATTGTGATGTCGGAGGAATACACTTGGATTAAATGTGTCCATCAGATCAGGTCTCATCGGAGTGGCTCTTTTTCACATCCTGTGGCAAAACGTACAATAATCTCGGGCATTGGAAGAAGTGACCTCCAGTACACTTCCACAAAGCGTTGCTACAATTAACTTTAATCAAGGGTCGGTTACAGACCACGGAGCCGTGCCTGACCATAGGTCACTCCCTGGAAACACTGGCACGGCACTACCATCACCATAATTTGCCTTAACGCCAGCCAGGCACTAATTGCGGGACAACTCAATCCATGATTCAAGGTCAAGGGAGTAAGCCATTCTGAGTCCCAGTCAGAGTGCCTCTTGTCAGGCTTAATGTCAAACATATATAGGCCTGGATGTTCATAAACACCCAAGGGCAGAGCTGGGCTTTTTGTCCCATTTGGGCCTTTTAGGTCCCTAGGCACAGGATAAGAATTGAGTGGTTCCTCCTAGGTGGGGCTTGAACCTGGGTAAGCTGGAGACTCGTGTGCTGCACTTTGAGCAATTGCCCATTGATGGAAAAAGTGGCACCGAGGTGAGCTACGGGTTCAAAATTTCCCTCCAGCCCAATTAGTCCCATCTTGGCCCACAGCTGGGGCACATCAGGCTCTTGTTTAATTTTAAAAAATCTAACTTAAAACCCTCGGTTCTATATATGGGTGCTCGGCTCCTATTGGTTTACCCCGATGCCTAGGCAGTGAACAGCCTGAGAAATTATGCACACACCTGCAGCCAATGGGAGCACAGGTGTCCCTATAGAAAGGGGACGCTTCCCCTCAAATAAGCCTCCCATTATCTTCAGAGACTTGGACTGAAGCCACGAGAAGACTCATGACGAGCTACAGCGTCGATTTCCAAGCCTTGATGTCATCCTAATGAGCACACCAGGAGTTTCCACCCTCAAAAGCTATTTTTAGACCTCAGTGTTGTTGCTCCTCTATGGCGGCATCTGTGGACTCACACGACCCGTTTCGTGTGTTTAGGTTCACAACACGCCAGGAGCGGCCTCAAAGATCCCAATCGAAAGCAGCGATGGGCATTTTCCTGGGAGGATGTCCCTCTGGAAGACACTATCAGTGCTAGCCTCAGCATCTGAGGCGCTGTCTCAGGAGATGAGGATATTGGGGAAGATATGGCCATTCCTTTGGAACAGGCAATAACTTTTGAAACTAGAAATAGGGATGAGTTGAGAGTAGTACAGAAGGAGATTAAAGGGCTGATCAGGAAAGGCAAGAACGCAAACGAACATGTCTGGGATGGTATGAGGATAACAGGCTACAGCACCAGGGGACAACTTCACACTGATGAGAAGGGACCGGAGCCACACTATTTTTTTGTTTTTACCAGATGAGTTGCTGGACTGATCTGGGAAGCACTGAGCATCTCAGAGGAACAAGTGGTGAAGCAGCCAAAGAGGGTTAGTCCCAGTTAGCAGAGCCTCAACTGGCTTTCGTACTGCAGTATATTTTTCAACCTGTCCCTAATACTAATCAGATATTCCTACTAAAAGGAATCCATCCTGCATAGTGCCCAACTTAAAGAAAGCAGGAGGGACTGCACTGAAAGAATTCAGACCAGTGGCTTTGACGTCACAAGTCATGAAAACCTATGAGCAGGTTTTAAAATACCCTTAAAAAAAAAGTTGAGGTGTCAGGCTCTGGATCCTTTGCAATTTTCCTACCGCCCAAAAACTGGTGTTGAAGATGCTCTGCCTCCTCCACAGAGTGTATGAGTACCTGGAGAAGCCCTGCAACAATGTTCTTGGACTAATGCAGTTCTTTCAATACCATACAACACCACCTTCTGGCTCAAAAGTTAACTTCTTAGGGAGCAGCTGCATAGGTGACGGTTTAAGAGTCTGGCGTGCCCAAAGTAAAATGCCTGCCACTCAGGCCCAGAAAATAGGATATGCACATCATTAGTACTATTGGATAGGACACACTGAAGTTTAAGAGTGTTAAAATAATGTATAACAGAACTGATATAGCAGGCGAAAACCGAGGAAAATCCATCCAGATTTGCAGTTTTGTAAACGAGCATCTTCTCCATTGTGCCTATTGCATACACAATGTTATGTAGGACTGAGACTGCAGTACCTATGGCTTCCACTAGATGTCAGTCTTTAGAAAAAGACTGGGAATTCTAGGAGTGATCAGAACTGATAGGAACAGGAAGAAGTCAGGGTCCACTTTTGTAAACAAGGTTTGACGCGCGCGATTGTTTATTTTTCTTTCCTATCATTCACGTTATCGTCCGGTTGAAATATTACAGCAAATACACACAAAAGGATACATTAAAAAATGTTTGTTTGTAGAAAGTGTATAGGTATAATTTGAACGTGTTCTCTTCACGGTTCAATGGGCGATTCAACGGTGGATTTTATGATCATAACGCGCCAACCAAACAGATTTATGGATATAATAAAATGACTTTTTCTAACAAAAGAACCATTGGATGTCTTCGTTGGACACTTGCGAAGCCCTCAGAAGTTCTTCGAAAGGTAAGGGATTTTATATTAGCGATATAATGCTGTTTGTGAGACCCGTGTTGGGTTATGGATTTATGCTATTGCGTAAATATTAGAGGTGCTACCCTCAAACAATCAAATGTTGTGCTTTCACCGTAAAGCCTTTTTGAAATCTGACAACGCTGTGATATTGCCAAGAATCAGAGCTTGTTCAATTATCCATTAACATGCACCTGTGGAACGGTCGTTAAGACACTAACAGTTTACAGACAGCAGGCAATTAAGGTCAGTTATGAAAACTATAGACACTAAAGAGGCCTTTCTATTAACTCTGAAAAACACCAAAAGAAAGATGCCCAGGGTCCCTGCTCATCTACGTGAACATGCCATAGGCATGCTGCTAGGAGGCATGAGGACTGCAGATGTGGCGTAATGTGAGACGCCTAAGACAGTGCTACAGGGAGACAGGACGGACAGCTGATCGTCCTCGCAGTGGCAGACCACGTGTAACACCTGCACAGGATCGGTACATCCAAACATCACACCTGCGGGACAGGTACAGGATGGCAAAAACAACTGCCCGAGTTACAGCGCACAATCCCTCCATCAGTGCTCAGACTGTCCGCAATAGGCTGAGAGAGGCTGGACTGAGGGCTTGTAGGCCTGTTGTAAGGCAGGTCCTCACCAGACGTCACCGGCAACAACTTCGCCTATGGGCACAAACCCACTGTCGCTGGACCAGACAGGACTGGCAAAAAGTGCTCTTCACTGATGAATCGCAGTTTTGTCTCACCAGGGGTGATGGTCGGATTTGCTTTTATCGTCGGAAGGAATGAGCGTTACACCGAGGCCTGTACTCTGGAGCAGGATTGATTTGGAGGTGGAGGGTCAGTCATGGTGTGTCACAGCATCATTGGACTGAGCTTGTCATTGCAGGCAATCTCAAATGCTGTGCATTCCAGGGAAGACATCCTCCTCCCTCATGTGGTACCCTTCCTGCAGGCTCATCCTGACATGACAATGCCACCAGCCATACTGCTCGTGATTTCCTGCAAGACAGGAATGGCAGTGTTCTGCCATGGCCAGTGAAGAGCACGGATCTGAGCACGTCTGGGACCTGTTGGACCGGAGGGTGAGGGCCATTCCCCACAGAAATGTCCGGGAACTTGCAGGTGCCTTGGTGGAAGAGTGGGGTACCATCTCACAGCAAGAACTGGCAAATCTGGTGCAGTCCATGAGGAGAATATGCACTGCAGTACTTAATGCAGCTGGTGGCCACACCAAATACTGACTTACTTTTGATGACCCCTTTGTTCAGGGACACATTCAATTTCTGTGGAACTTGTTCAGATTGTCTCCGTTGTTGAATCTTATGTTCATACAAATATTTACATATGTTTAGTTTGCTGAAAATAAAAGGAGTTAACGGATTTGATTTGGCGTGCAATCACAATTCGATAAGAACTTTGACCTTTCAATGTTCAAACAGGGTACAAATGTGTCCGTTGCTCTGTAAACAATGGCCGGAGACTAGGCAATTACTGTGGTCTGAGGGGTGTTGACTTTTGTAGTAAATTCTACTATGTTTATAACCTTAAAAGGGATGAGTCAGTAATTTCACTAATTTAAACATTTGCTTACATTTAAAAACAGGTAGTCACTTCAATCTTATTTTTTTTTTTACTAGCCACTGCCAACTAATTGTAATTTCTTTACCAAACTGTCGATCTCCCCTCTTTGCCACATTCATGGTCAAATCTCTTGCATGGATTGTCGGTCAATGATTTCACCTAGAATTGAATGGCATTGGCTAGTTAAACTAAACCAAATCGTGGATTGCTGAACTATTTTAACTGTGACATTTGAATCAAGAGCCTAATTGACAGTTACTTTCACAGATTGAGTGCAGGGGTTTCCATCACCATCAACATAGGGATAATCCTGCATTAAAAAAATATATATATTTTTTTAAATCAATGAGCCCACCCTGCCACCATTGAAGGCCTGCACACCAAGGCTACTATTGCATCGAATCGATATATCCAGTTTAAATAAAGTTAAATAGTGGGACTTGTTTCAGAGCTTTAAAAGTATTTTTGGTAGTGGAATATTTAAATAGCAGAAGTGGACATACTAAGTTTGACTACTAACAAAGTTAGATAATGTCAGTTATTTTTTTTTAAGTTTACAGAAAATGAAGTTGATGCGGTTACTAAAACTGCTGTATCGTTTGATTGGAAGAAACATTTCCTGCTCAGATTTTAAAATTAGAAAAGCAAACAGATTTCATACCCTCTGTTTTATTTGTTGGGAAAGTAATTTGTAAAATTACATGTTGATGCTGTATCGTTTGACTGGTAGAAATGATTTGTTCTGGTTTCAGATTTCAACAGCAGCGAAGTAGACTGTTTATGAGCCTTAAGATATTCTCTAAGATACTGGGAAAGGGGTCAAAATGGATGTGAAAAGTTTATATATTTTACAGTGCATAGAACTTGACTGTTGAATAAATCCCATTAGTGGATTAAGAAAAAAGGACGAAGTGTAATAGTTAACACTTATAAAAGTACAAGCCACCTATTCCAGACCGCTCTGTACATTTAAAGTTAATTGTTTCCAGCTTGAACAGTACCAAAAAAATAAAATAATTTTGATTGGGACTTTTGCTGTGGTGAGCCCCACAAACTACTCCCGGTACTGTAAATCGAGTAGCTTGTACCAATGAAATGAATTGCTTTTATAAAAAAATTGCTTTGAATGTTTACTTTTTCAGAAGTTAAATTTTACAAGTCCTGAGTTTGACACAGATGTGCCTTTGTTGCAACAGCAAATAGTTATGTCTTAATTTTAACAGTTCTTAGAGAAATGCATATGGTAGTTTAATTTGTAATAAAAAATATGACCAATGTATTCTCATACTGTCAGTGGCAGCTCACAGGTAGCCTACATTTACATTGGGTCTTAGTTGCAGAAACTTCTACAGACAACGTTTATCATTATATTGATGAAATGAATTTGGACAAAAGTTGCCATTTATCACCAGTGGCATTAAGACAAAGCCTTACTCTGAAACTTTTCCTGATGGGTAATGGCAGTTCCAAAACCATAATGGTGTAAAGGTCTGTGACTCTTGATTAAATCAAATGTATTAAAGACTGTGCTAAAATGTCTTAAGTATGTTAGGAAAAACAGCTATACTAGATGGACTGTATTAGTCAGTCATCTTAACCAAGGTTTAATTTTCTTTGTCTGTCAACCTTAGACAGCTCTGCATACATTTCACTGATTACATTTTTCAAAACCTGACAAACTTGTGACTTTAATTGGCGACAAACCTTAGTACAGTTACAGAAGCCAATAACTATGTAATTTGAGTTCTGTTCAAGCATGTTCACTGTTCACAGCCTATGGTGAACTCCTTGACAAATTCCATGTGCTTACACTTGTTTTTTAGTATCGAATAACATGCAAAACTTGTAAAGGAAACTACAGTATTAGGCAGGCCATCAATGATTAAGCTATTTTCATGGTGCCAGTGAAGTTGAACATGGCCAAATGCATCAGTTTACTTTTCCTTGCACATTTAGGGCTAAATTGTGCCCTAATTTAATAAAAACCCTGGGCTGGCTGTTGATGTCCTCCAACCCTGTTCCTAGAGTTACCTTCCTGTATCTAACCTGATTCAGCTTATGAACCAGCTAATTATTAAATAAAATGCACCAAATTAGGGTTGGCGTTAAAACCTACAGGCTCTAGGAAAGATGGCAAAGCAGCATACCCGGTAAACTTTCTGGAAATGGCAAATTCACCTTATCAATAAACAGTGCACATGGGTTCAGCAGCTCAAATCAGCAGGATGGGGGGCATTGTTATTAGGATGGAAATCTACCATGGATCGCTAAAATAATTATGATCACACTTCAAATTGAACTATTACAGGGAGACCTATACATTTGGCAGCCAAGCACGAGTTAGTGTAGCCGATTGTTGAAATATCTTCACTCCTACAATAAAACCTCCAGGCTTACACATGCTTGGATAATAATTACATACCTAATGTCTCCAGTAATATCCATTCAAATAGGGCTACATGGCAAAGAATAGGCTTATCAGCTTTGATTGTGCTACATCATCCCATGGGATCCTTTTTGGCTGTGTACAGCAGAAATATCATTTAAATATTCTAGTTCTTACACATCTAGGATTAAATTGATGAGTCAAATGGGCAGCGTCATGCTTATGTCAGTACCCTAGAACACAAACGTAGTCTTTCTGTAGAACTCGGCAATAATGTGGTGTGTGGTTTTGGGAGTCAAGCAAAAGTAGACTCCTTTCAACTCCAACCACGAGTCTGAGTCTATGCCAGGCACCACTGCCACAAGTGTCTTTAGAGCGCTCATAACAGCAGAGCTTCATAGTAGGTAATTAGAGCGACTACCACACTCAAGCCCCCATTTTGTTATGTTCCCCAGCAAGAAATCAAAAAGGGGGAACAAAGGGGTTCTAGGAGGGGTTCTGCAAGACACTCATGGGAGTGTTCACTGACAGTTGACTTAGCAAAAACTGGGACCTGAAAGACACCCACCATGAGCACCCTAAACTTGCCCAAGAGATAAATAAAATAAAACCCAAATGAACATAAAAACAGGAAGCAAATCAAAAAGTGGAGTAAAACAAAATAAAGGAAGCACATATAAAGGACTGTTTGAAATAGGGAGGGCCAACTAAAGGTGTTAACCCTCCACATCTCTCAAATCAACTGGTGCACTGGCCCAGCCTCTTAAATATCCCCAGTGCCAGCACAGGTGAAACACCTTCTGACTAACGAGATGACAAGCCAGCACAGGTGTAACACCTTCTGACTAACTAAATGACAAGCCAGCACAGGTGTATCACATACTAACGAGGTGACACCAATCGGTGCACCCAACGTGCTGAAGTCCAACCACGAAATATAAATGGAAAAACCAAAGTCTGTAACACCTCCCGTAGAATTTCCAAACCCTGGTCTGTTTCGCTAGGCATTCCCAGAAGTATCGGCCTGTTGGGCCTCTGGTTTAAAATAAAAACTCTGTGCTACTATGGCACAATACATTATGTCAGATAGGGATGTGCAACATAACGTCCACTTCATAGGATGACACAGTTTACCCTTATTTTTCATTAGTCTAACTCTCCCACCGTGAGAGAACACTGACCGCTATTAGACCCTTGAAAATAATTGTCCTACTCCAAATAATCAATGCAGCTATAGAAATATGATTTATGGTCCCTGTCTAATTTGTGATTGGGACACACATAATATCCTTTCAATGTGAAATGTTATTCAAAATTACTAACAAGATTCCTCCAGCGAGCAAAAAGGACTGTCAATGTGATAATGCAATTTCAGACAATAGAAAAGTCCTACTTATGTAATATAATTTATACTTATAAAATTTGTCAGACTTTGACTTTGCAAGCATGGGTTCATCGGCCTTGAAGAGCCACATGAATTGCCAGTTCTACATAGCGACTTTTTCTCTGCAACAACCTCTAGAGCTTTTTTGCCAATCTCTTCATTCACTGATATTCTGCTTTATCAAGCGGCAGCCTTGCTCCTGCCGTTCTAGTGGCCGTTTTTCTCTCACAGCCAACCCGCTCTTCTCCAAACCGAAAGGCAATATTAAAGCTGAGGAGCGGAGGCAAGACACTTTTTCGTAGTTATTAAGTAGTATATTCCCAAATGCCCTTCTAAAAATAGTCATTAAGCTGGAATAGTGTAGTAATGCAAAAACGAAATGTGTGTTCACTATTAGGCATGTCTCAAATCTCGGCTCATCTCTACTCAAATTACAAAATTATCCGTCCTGACTTATCACTCGTATGTAGTAAATAAGTAGTGAAACAACGTATTTTTGAGTAGAACTTGTAAGGTAGTGATGAATACGAAGTTTTTTTTTCTTTTCTCATGAGGTTGTGGCGATATACTGCCATCAAGTGGCGACTAGAAACAATTGCATAATATGAACTATTACAAATTGATGGTCCTTGAAAATAAATATTAGTGCTTGAAAAAGTACTTAAGTCCTTGAATTTTACTTGCCACTGTCTGTACGAACCCTGAAATCATAAGGAAATCCCTCAATTGAAATAAATAAATGAGGCCTTAATCTATGGATTTCACGACTGGGAATACAGATATGCATCTGTTGGTCATACCTTAAATAAAAAGGTAGGTGTCCTGAGGTTGACGTGGTCACATGGTCTGTGGTTGTGAGGCCGGTTGAACGTATTTCCAAATTCTCTAAAATGACGTTGGAGGTGGTTTATGGTAGAGAAATGAACATTGAATTCAATGTTCACTGTAATTTTCACAAGGACAAGTACAGTTTTTCCATAATATCCCAAGTTATCAATTAAAAGTATATCACTAGACATGTCAATCATACAATGGGAAGGAACATTGAATTCTCTAGCAACAGCTCTAGTGGACATTTCTGCAGTCAGCATGCCAATTGCACGCTCCATCAAAAGTGAGACATCTGTGGCATTGTGCTGTGTGACAAAAACATCACATTTTAGAATGGCCTTTTATTTTCCACAGCAAAAGGTGCACCTGTCTAATGATCATGCTGTTAAATCAGCTTCTTGATATGCCACCTGTAAGGTGGATGGATTATCTTGGTAAATGAAAAATGCTCACTAACAGGGACAGAAACAAATTTGTGCTCAACATTTGAGAGAAACAGCTTTTAATGCGTATGGAACATTTCTAGGCTCTTTTATTTTAGCTCAGGAAACATGGGACCAACACTCAACATGTTGCGTTTATATTTTTGTTCCATGTAAGTATCTTTATTGCTAGCCAACGTTGAATTACTGCATGTTTTCTTAGCTAACCTAGCTAGTTAGCTGGTTGACGTTGACACAAGCCATTTCGGTCTGCTCTAAATTCCTCAAAATATCTTGCTGTGCAACCTCCATTTTTTTGTATTGTTTTATATATTTCACAGTACTATTTTCCTTACAGTAATACATTTCAGCTTTCCCACTCATGGCACAGACCGGCAGAGAAGCACAAAGGGATGGGGTGTGCGGCAGGAGAGGGAGCAAAATCGATACATGGTGCTATGACGTTGCGGTCATCTAGCGACAAATCAAGAAGCCAATTGTTGGCAACACTGCATGGAATTCCAGAGCTGCCAACTCTCACTCACGCATTAGCCGTGAGACATGGCTTTGACCCTTGTCTCATGCTGACATGCCACACCTTTTATATCTCACACATTGAAAAGTATGTGCTCCAAATCGTTTTGAAATCACAGCCTCTGAGCCTGCAATTTCAACATCACGAGCGGAACCTCTATCATTGTCCTGTTGCCGCAGAACTTAATCGCTGCACATTGAGGCATATGATTGCTCTAGTTATATAAGGGATCAAGGGGATTGGATGCAGGTTTAAAAGAAACTCAAATCAGAGTGAAGCTGAATGGAGAGATAGAGATTTTTTTAGGTACAATGTTGTCAACAACGTGTAATCACGTTTTTTAAATCTGATATGCCTACTTGTGTCTTTTTAAAATGATGTATATATTGGCTATGTATTTTTGCAGCCATTTATTGACAGTGTTGAATAAGTCATACAAATAAGCATTGCATATTAAATGCTCCAGGCTTCAAATATAATTTTACATTTTAGTATTGTGCACATGCTAGGCAGAGATGGTAGGGGGACTCACAACTCATAAAAGTATCATATTTTGTCTATGTAGTGTAAGATGATGGCAATGATCTTCAGCTAGTATGCATAAACCACTTGAATATGAATATTATTTCGATTTCTCTTGAAGGTTGGGTGATTTAAAAAAAAATCAATTGTTATAACAAGAACATGTTCAAACACCCAGCAGTTGGGAAACATAGATCAGGGTAGCCAACCCGCCTGTTTTAAAGAGATAGTTCATCCAAAATACAAAATGTTTGTGTCCTTACCTTGAAAGTGGTCTATGGACAAGGAGACTGCAATCTATGATTTGGTTACCCACTGTCATCAACAATTAATATTAGTAGTCCTGTGCAGAGCCTTGGTATAATGTTAACAGTCCCCGGCACGTGTCACATACAACTTTCCACCTGAGAACAGGGATCAATCCCCGCTTCCAACCTATCAGCTTTAAACAATAGTTTTTTTTCCTGGGGGAGGGACCCCCATATCCCCTGGCTAGGGTTGGTGCCAATGACATTTACAATAGGAGATCTCACTCCAAGCTATCTAAAAAAGTTGGCAGCCCTGATTTCACTGGTTGGCATTACAGAAACACAGGCTCATATTTTCTTGTCTCATAAGGGGATGAAAACAACAGTGCTTGTGTATAGCCAACATTTCACAAGTGCAGGAAAAGTTTCTCATGTCGCATAGAGGCCAAGCGGACCCTTAATCTTTCCTGCAAATGAACTCCAAAATTCACCCATAAATACATCAGCCTACACCATTTAGAAGATATAAATTGTGTCCCAAGATGTTTCTTATCAGATTGACAATAGTATGGCACAGAGACTGGTTTAATCCATGATGAATCCATGTGCTGTATTGAAATGTGTTCAACTTCTTCCGTCCGCTTTCACTTTTTTGGCAAGCCACTGACTAGACTTTAGCTAGCTAATTAGCAGAGTAGTAGATGTTTTTAGTTTTGAATTACTTAGCCTTGATAATTGTTTGTACAGTATGTCGACTTTGGTGTCTATTTCAGACCTTATGGCATTTTTTCAAGGATGAAAAAAATTACAGTGAGGGAAAAAAGTATTTGATCCCATGCTGATTTTGTACGTTTGCCCACAGACAAAGAAATGATCAGTCTATAATTTTAATGGTAGGTTTATTTGAACAGTGAGAGACAGAATAACAACAAAAAAATCCAGAAAAACGCATGTGAAAAATGTTATAAATTGATTTGCATTTTAATGAGGGAAATAAGTATTTGACCCCCTCTCAATCAGAAAGATTTCTGGCTCCCAGGTGTCTTTTATACAGGTAACGAGCTGAGATTAGGAGCACACTCTTTAAGGGAGTGCTCCTAATCTTAGTTTGTTACCTGTATAAAAGACACCTGTCCACAGAAGCAATCAATCAATCAGATTCCGAACTCTCCACCATGGCCAAGACCAAAGAGCTCTCTAAGGATGTCAGGGACAAGATTGTAGACCTACACAAGGCTGGAATGGGCTACAAGACCATCGCCAAGCAGCTTGGTGTGAAGGTGACAACAGTTGGTGCGATTATTCGCAAATGGAAGAAACACAAAAGAACTGTCAATCTCCCTCGGCCTGGGGCTCTATGCAAGATCTCACCTCGTGGAGTTGCAATGATCATGAGAACGGTGAGGAATCAGCCCAGAACTACACGGGAAGATATTGTCAATGATCTCAAGGCAGCTGGGACCATAGTCACCAAGAAAACAATTGGTAACACACTACGCCGTGAAGGACTGAAATCCTGCAGCGCCCGCAAGGTCCCCCTGCTCAAGAAAGCACATATAAATGCCTGTCTGAAGTTTGCCAATGAACATCTGAATGATTCAGAGGACAACTGGGTGAAAGTGTTGTGGTCAGATGAGACCAAAATGGAGCTCTTTGGCATCAACTCAACTCGCCGTGTTTGGAGGAGGAGGAATGCTGCCTATGACCCCAAGAACACCATCCCCACCGTCAAACATGGAGGTGGAAACATTATGCTTTGGGGGTGTTTTTCGGCTNGGCCTGGGGCTCCATGCAAGATCTCACCTCGTGGAGTTGCAATGATCATGAGAACGGTGAGGAATCAGCCCAGAACTACACGGGAGGATCTTGTCAATGATCTCAAGGCAGCTGGGACCATAGTCACCAAGAAAACAATTGGTAACACACTACGCCGTGAAGGACTGAAATCCTGCAGCGCCCGCAAGGTCCCCCTGCTCAAGAAAGCACATATAAATGCCTGTCTGAAGTTTGCCAATGAACATCTGAATGATTCAGAGGACAACTGGGTGAAAGTGTTGTGGTCAGATGAGACCAAAATGGAGCTCTTTGGCATCAACTCAACTCGCCGTGTTTGGAGGAGGAGGAATGCTGCCTATGACCCCAAGAACACCATCCCCACCGTCAAACATGGAGGTGGAAACATTATGCTTTGGGGGTGTTTTTCGGCTAAGGGGACAGGACAACTTCACCGCATCAAAGGGACAATGGACGGGGCCGTGTACCGTCAAATCTGGGGTGAGAACCTCCTTCCCTCAGCCAGGGCATTGAAAATGGGTCGTGGATGGGTATTCCAGCATGACAATGACCCAAAACACACGGCCAAGGCAACAAAGGAGTGGCTCAAGAAGAAGCACATTAAGGTCCTGGAGTGGCCTAGCCAGTCTCTAGACCTTAATCCCATAGAAAATCTGTGGAGGGAGCTGAAGGTTTGAGTTGCCAAACGTCAGCCTCGAAACCATAATGACTTGGAGAAGATCTGCAAAGAAGAGTGGGACAAAATCCCTCCTGTGATGTGTGCAAACCTGGTGGCCAACTACAAGAAACGTCTGACCTCTGTGATTGCTAACAAGGGTTTTGCCACCAAGTACTAAGTCATGTTTTGCAGAGGGGTCAAATACTAATTTCCCTCATTAAAATGCAAATCAATTTATAACATTTTTCACATGCTTTTTTCTGGATTTTTTTGTTATTCTGTCTCACTGTTCAAATAAATCTACGATTCAAATTATAGACTGATCATTTCTTTGTCAGTGGGCAAACGAACAAAATCAGCAGGGGATCAAATACTTTTTTCCCTCACTGTACTTTTTTGTGGTACATGGTCTTGATTTATTGTATCCTTCCCATTGTATGATTGACATGTCAAGTGATACACTTTTAATTGATAACTTGGGATATTATGGAAAAACTGTACTTCTCCTCATGAAAATCACAGTTTATTAAATATTCTACAGCTATAATGTTATCAAAATAAACTTTATTTATATAACACATTTCTTACAACAAATGCATTTCAAGGTGTTAAAGTCATGCACTGAAAGGCATATGGCACTTAACATTCTTCCTCTTGGTAGGTATCAATAGGTGACCAGGGGATTATCTCTACATCATGTGAATGCCCCTGTGGAGCTCATAAGTGGAGCCATGAGACTGCATTGGCTATTTTTGTGATTCACAATATCGGTTGTATGGATGTGGAATGCGAATGGAGGAAGCCAGCCGTGCCCAACGAGGTGCAAGTCAGTGGAGGGCCTGTATCCGGCCGAAGACTACAGCTAGGGGTGTGTCGAGTAGCCAATGTCATTGATAATTGAATACAACTAAGTAAGTAAATCATGTGAATTTTTATCTATCAGGTTGTTTAACAATGTGTGTGAATGAGTGAAGGAATAGAGTGATAGAGCAGTAATGCGCACTTGAGGTAAACGGTTTACCTTCATTTAAAGCGCACTTCCAGATTTTCCGATGCCGAATAAATCCGATTACGAGTATAGAGTGTGATAAAACAGATATGATTACAAATAAGAGAACCGTCTCTCCGTGATCGGTTCAGTGGAATGGCATTGCTCCTTGAACCTGAGCCAGAACAACTGCTACCCTCCCTGTCATCCCTGTCTGTACCGGATACTGTTAAACAAGGGCTCCTGGGGCATACAGGTTTCTTATCTTGCATGGCACTGTCAGTGGAACAGCAGGAGGCTATACAGCAGGCGGACAGCGCACCAACCCCAACTGGCTCACCATGAGGAGAGGGAGGTTGACGGCCAGAAATTATGGAGCAGAGGTTAGGGCCAAGCGCGTAACTCCGTCGCTACTAAAAAGGGTCCACAGATCAGTCGTTGGATGGGGTGTTGTCTGTGAAGTGGTGCACAGATAACGAAGAGGGCATCAAGGCATTCTTAGGGATTGACCCTTTTTAAAAGATATCAACTAAAATGACATACCCAAATCTAACTGCCTGTAGCTCAGGCTCTGAAGCAAGGATATGCATATTCTTGGTACCATTTGAAAGGAAACACTTTGACGTTTTTGGAAATGTGAATTGAATGTAGGTGAATATAACAGAATAGATCTGGTAGAATAAAATACAAAGAAAAAAAAACACCATCTTTGATATGCAACAGAAAGGTCCCAAATCTAGCCATCACTCTGGTTGTAATTCCGATGGTGTATGTGCAAAGTTTCAGATGGATAACTTATGCTACATTACATGTTGTGTGAAGTCACCCAGGTACATTTGGGCAAATCGTGAAGGAGACATTTACATTACATTTTTCTTCAAGAATATCGTCAAATCTGTATACTTGGCCTTTTTAATTTTAGCTTTTCCAGTATTAGTAGCCATATATTGTATTGCAAAACACCCAGTTTTCATAAACTGTGTCACCCATTTTTCAACTCTCCATATTCTTGTAATTTTTGTCCAAAAGCAAAAGGCTTGCTGTCGCACAAGGTTAGCAGCAACATTTTGTGATATATACGGGGTTTCCGCATACTCCCGTGAAGCCCAGCTCATTGGCTATCTAGCTAGCTAGCTTGTTTGACCCCGATTGCTGCTTATTTGACAAAGTTACAGTCAATCAAGTAAAAACCGCCCGCGTCATCGGCGCGCAATGAAGGTGTCGATCTCTGACCAATTTTGGTGTCCTATAGGATAAACTACACCCCTAATGATATAGTGAAGTCTGGTTACATTCTAGGATCTCTGAGGAATAAATACGAACGTGATTTGACTGGTTGAAACAACGTTTAGGGTTAGATTTTCACAGATTCCTTTCTTCGCACATTGAACATGTGGAAATACAAAATCGATCGTGCATGCACATGGACCTTTTTAGGATATGAAAAAGGATTTTATCTAACAAAACGACACTTCATGTTATCTCTGGGACCCTTTGGATGATAAATCAGAGCAAGATTTCAGAATGTAAGTACACCTATTGCGGTGAAAGAAGTGTTTTGTTGTTAGGAGCTCTCCTCAAACAATAGCATGGCATTTATTTCACAGTAATAGCTACTGTAAATTGGACAGTGCAGTTATTAGTGTTGCTCAAAGCAGCTAGCTAAAGTAAAGCACAGTCGTGGCCAAAAGTTTTGAGAATGACACAAATATAAATTTTCACAAAGTCTGCTGCCTCAGTTTGTATGATGGCAATTTGCATATACTCCAGAATGTAATGAAGAGAGATCAGATGAATTGCAATTAATTGCAAAGTCCCTCTTTGCCATGCAAATGAACTGAATCCCCAAAAAACATTTCCACTGCATTTCAGCCCTGCCACAAAAGGACCAGCTGACATGTCAGTGATTCTCTCGTTAACACAGGTGTGTGTTGACGAGGACAAGGCTGGAGATCACTCTGTCATGCTGATTGAGTTCGAATAACAGACTGAAAGCTTCAAAAGGAGGGTGGTGCTTGGAATCATTGTTCTTCCTCTGTCAATCATGGTTACCTGCAAGGAAACACGTGGCGTCATCATTGCTTTGCACAAAAAGGGCTTCACAGGCAAGGATATTGCTGCCAGTAAGATTGTACCTAAATCAGCCATTTATCGGATTATCAAGAACTTCAAGGAGAGCAGTTAAATTGTTGTGAAGAAGGCTTCAGGGTGCCCAAGAAAGTCCTGCAAGCGCAAGGACCGTCTCCTAAAGTTGATTCAGGTGCGGGATCGGGGCACCACCAGTACAGAGCTTGCTCAGGAATGGCAGCAGGCAGGTGTGAGTGCATCTGCACGCACAGTGAGGCGAAGACTTTTGGAGGATGGCCTGGTGTCAAGAAGGGCAGCAAAGAAGCCACTTCTCTCCAAGAAAAACATCAGGGACAGACTGATATTCTGCGAAAGGTACAGGGATTGGACTGCTGAGGACTGGGGTAAAGTCATTTTCTCTGATGAATCCCCTTTCCAATTGTTTGGGGCATCCGGGAAAAAAAGCTACCATCAGTCCTGTGTCATGCCAACAGTAAAGCATCCTGAGACCATTCATGTGTGGGGTTGCTTCTCAGCCAAGGGAGTGGGCTCACTCACAATTTTGCCTAAGAACACAGCCATGAATAAATAATGGTACCAACACATCCTCCGAGAGAAACTTCTCCCAACCATCCAGGAACAGTTTGGTGACGAACAATGCCTTTTCCAGCATGATGGAGCACCTTGCCATAGGGCAAAAGTGATAACTAAGTGGCTCGGGGAACAAAACATCGATATTTTAGGTCCATGGCCAGGAAACTTCCCAGACCTTAATCCCATTGACAACTTGTGGTCAATCCTCAAGAGGCGGGTGGACAAACAAAAACCCACAAATTCGGACAAACTCCAAGCATTGCAAGAATGGGCTGCCATCAGTCAGGTTGTGGCCCAGAAGTTAATTGACAGCATGCCAAGGCGGATTGCAGAGGTCTTGAAAAAGAAGGGTCAACACTGCAAATATTGACTCTTTGCATCAACTTCATGTAATTGTCAATAAAAACCTTTGACACTTATGAAATGCTTGTAATTATACTTCAGTATTCCAAAGTAACATCTGACAAAAATATCTAAAGACACTGAAGCAGCAAACTTTGAAAATTTATATTTGTGTCATTCTCAAAACTTTTGGCTATGACTGTAGTTAACGTAAGTTCAATCACACAAAGGCTGGTTTTAGTGCATCTCCACATTTTCTTTCAGTAGAATAACACAATTCACATTGCATTTTATCATGGGCACAGTGGGAATTTATATCTGTGATGTTTACATTATTTCTTTACCCCCTTCGTTGTGTGGACCTTTTCTGGTAGTTATACAAATGTTTGCTACAGTGCATCAGAAACAATTATCTGGTAAAAAAAATAAACGTTAGTCTCTCGGCAAAACTAAGCTAGAGCTGTTTTTACATTACCTATACTTAAAGCTAGCTATAGATAGCTAAATATTACAGTAAAACAATCTGTTTGCTACCAGAGAGCTTGCTAAGACTGTATAAAACGTATATACAATCAAAGGAATGTCATTTCAAAACAAGAGTAAACATAATAATAACTTTAGCTAGCTAGTGAGAAGCTGATCTCTGCTGGATGATTTCACGTTTAGCTCATCTGGGTTTGTTGCTATTAGCTAGCACATTGACAAGCAGTAGTTAGACATGACACAAAGTACCAACATAGTTGGATCATTCATTTTATTTTTGGAGTACACAATAAACATGTGAGAACTAACGTTCGCTTGCAAATCAGAGTTTTAAACAAGCTAACCAGCTACATCCTATCAAACCTGTCATAGGGTGTGTGTTGGGTTAGCCTGCTAACTTGTAGCCAATGCCAGGGCAAAAAAGGTTAGGAATCAAGCTAGCTAGCCTGTCATCGGGAGTATGGGGTAACATTAGTTAAAGCGTGGTGAGGGTAAATTTAAATTCTTCAACCTCTTGCTCGTTATCTGACTTTCTGCAAATTATTTTTTACAATTTCTAGCTAGCATTAGCGAAGCTAGCAGCACAGTCACATTTGGTAGCTAGCAACATGACATCATTAATGTTCTGGAGGCAGTGGAAATGCAATTCGAGCTAGCCCAACCCGGGTTGACTTCAAAGGTGTGAGGCTTTCGATACAGATGTTTTTTTTCTCTCTCGAATTTGAACAAAGAGGTATGATACAACAGGACTTGGTTTGCGCTATTTCGATTGAGAAAAGACCACACGCCTAAGACCGGATATAGAATTGCCCAGATTTTCCCAAAACGGAAACGAGATAAAGAGCTATGACTCAGTAGAATAGACGGGTTAACTGACAACAATGTGTGCGCATCAATGGGGCAGAAGGCCGTGTGTTGTTGTCGTCATTCTGGGTGACCAGATGGCTTGAAACAATGAAATGAAGCTGCTATTTGGGGAATCGTAGGTATGAAGTTGTATCTTTGTCTTGATACCATGTCTTGTTTAGAAGTGTTTTGACTGATGTCATGTCTACGTTAATATGGCAAAAGGTCGCTAAGCTATCAAACCAACAACCGCGATGATATATTTGAGACAACAAGCGCTCATTGTGCAACTGTATGTACATTTTTACCCCCTTTTTCTCCCCAATTTCGTGATTACGATGTTGTCTCATTGCTGCAACTTCCCAACTGGCTCGGGAGAGGCAAAGGTCGAGTCATGCTGTGCTTCTTAACACCGATAGTTACCGGAGTGTAACTCCAGTTCTATGAGTGAAGCGGCGCCCCATAGGGGACCTCTGCTCCTAGTGGTTTACCCCGCTGCAGCGAAAAGCCTGAGAGAAAATTATGCACACACCTGCAGCCAATAGGAGTACAGGTGTCCCTATATAAGGGGATGCTTCCCCTCAATCAGCCTCCCGAAATATTATCTTCAGCGAGACTGGGGGTCAGCAGGGCCTTAAGCCCTATGGGGCTCCGCTCATAGAACTGGAGTTACACTCTGGTAACTATCGTTCTACATTGTGGAGCTCCGCCCCATAGGGGAGCTCTGCTCCTAGTGGTTTAAGGCGGAGCGAAATGCTCCCAAATATACTCCCTGCCGAGCCAAACACTTTCCACTTAAGAAAAAGTCAGCTCAGCAATGGCTGCGACCAAATCCCATAGTACTTTAATTTACTGTGAACAGACTACGTTACAATGTACTGTGTCATTGATCCAATCCGCTCACTCAGTCTAAAGGCAAAGCCAATGACTAGTGGGCAGATAACAGAATATGAGTCATACTAACTGTACCACAGCTAGATGACCTTAACTCTATTGATATTCCGATTGGTCCAATAGTACTGTAATATCAATTACAGAACAATATCCCTAATCCCTCCGCCCAACACAGTCATAGACTTGTGGGCAGGATATAACACGACTCTACTGTGCCACTCAGCCAGGAGTCATGTCCTGCAATCCTTCTAATTAACTTCTCAGGGAGCAGCTCCCGAGGTGACGGTTTTGGAGAGCCTGGCGTGCCCAAAGTAGAATGCCTCCCATTCAGGCCCAGAAAATAGGATATGCATATATTTAGTACCATTGGATAGGAAACACTCTGAATTTTCCAAAACTGTTAACCATTTGTCTGTGAGTGAAACAGAACGGATATGGCAGGCAAAACCCCGAGGAATTTCTGTCCTGGAAAAAGTGATTTTGACACATTGCTCATTTGGGAACCCCTCCCTCATGAAAATGACCATATAAGGGCATATGAATGCAGTACACATCGCTTCCTTATGATGTCAACAGCCTCGAGATGGTGTTTCCCTCCATTTTGGATGCTTTAGACCAGAGAAAACGACCAAACAAGTGGGTCCCCCCTTGATGACANACGAGTTCGCGCCACGTTTCAATGGACTAGTGGAGGCTGTTGTTTCTGACTATGACGCGCGAACCAAATGGAGATTTATGGATATAATACATTACTTTTTCTAACAAAAGAACCATGGATTGTCTTCGTTGGACACTTAGGATGACCTCAGCAGAAGTTCTTCAACAGGTAATTGATTTGTTTTCGCTGTGAAATGTGTTATGTGTGTGCCACGCTGGCTAATGAATTCATGGCTATGAGAAAGTATGTGAGGTGCTGCCCTCAAACAATCAAATGTAGAGCTTTCGCCGTAAAGCCTTTTTGAAATCTGACAACGCTGTTATATTGCCAAGAAACAGAGCTTTTGATGAGTATGAAACACTTGTATATTGGTGGATTTTTAATAATTCAACTTTGGGATTTTGAATTTGGCGCTTTACATTTTACCTGGTGGTGTCGGGAGTGTAGCGACCCACCGCTCCCTGTCTAGTTAAGGAAAAAACGGACCTGATGGTAACCCTGTCCATTAATCCTGTGTTTTCCAGCCTTAATTCTAGCCCTCACATCAGCAAAGCTGAGTATAGGCTGAACCAATTTAGAAGATGTAGCCACCACACTCAATCCATAGGCAGAGCCAATGATTCGTGGGTAGACAATAGAATATAGGCCCACTATTCTGCCTCAGCAGATGAATGATGCCTAAATATTCCATCAACCTTAGTGACTGGTCTTATAGTCAAGTAACACTTGATTACAGTACTATTTCCCAGCACAATGACACTGGTGGCAGTCTAGACATTTCCTGTTGTATTGACAGTGTCAAACAAAGGTCATGTTACACCTGTGTGTGTGTGGTGTGTGTGTGTGTGTGTCTCTCTCTCTTCTGTCAAAAAAGAGCAGACCTAATGGGAACACAGCCCATTAGTCCTGCAATCTTTCTTAACTCAAGTTCCGCCCTCCGCTACGCTGAGTGCACAGGCGATGAAGTCTCTCCTCTCTCCTCTCTCCGCTCCGCATGGGGGGGAGAAAGCCCATAGCTCAACAGTCTGCGACCTGTATGAGCTCTTAATAACCTTCGGCATAAAATCCGGGTTAGGACGTAACACCGCTCTGCTCAAGTCGCCATTCATGGCAAGGCAGTCGGGTCTTGTCAAAAGAGCACACAAATCACTGACACGCTTGGCTGTAGTCAAGGCAAGTAACAGTGCCGTCTTCAGAGACAACATCTTGAGGGGAATTTGATTCAATGGCTCAAACGGCGTCTCACAGAGCGCCTTGAGTACCAAAGTTAAATCCCACTGTGGTAGCGTGGCTCTAGCCACTGGCCTAAAATGCCGCTTTCCCAATAGAAACCGTTTAACTAAAGGGTGACTGAAGACAGTGTCTCTGCCAAACCCCTCATGACAAGCTGAAATCGCTGCTGCGAACACCTTAATGGTGGCGGGTGAGCGCTGCTTGTCAAACACTGTAGGAAAGAGTGCACACTCTCAACCTGACAGCACACAGGGTCCACATTCTCCGTGGCGCAACATTGTGAAAACATGTACCATCTACTGGCATAAGTCCTGTATGTGGAACTGACACGTGAGCCCTGTATGGTTCTGATTACCAAATTGGATAACCCACGGCGCTCTAACCTGTCCCTCTCAGGAGCCAGACCTTCAGTGGCTGGCCGATTAGAGGCAATTGCTCTATCATGCCTGCCGCCTGTGACATCGCGTCCTGTCGATGGGGAATTGGCAATGATGGCGCAATCAACATTTGAATTATCTCCGCGTACCATGGAGCCCTATCAATATGATTGACAGCCCTCCTGTTCTCACACGGGCTAGCAGTGGGAGAATGCTGGACAGCGGTGGAAATGCGTACAGGAGAACATCTGACCACTGGTACGCAAAAGCATCTATCCCCAGTGGTGGTTCGTCCTGGGCTCGTAGAGAAAACCATAGGGGTCATTGCGCGTTCACACATGACGCGAACAGGTCCACCTCTCCCAAATCGTTTCCATATTTGGAGAACAACATCGGGGTTCAGTTGCCACTCGTCGTCTCGGGGACCCCCTCGAGACATGAGATCTGCTCCGATATTCTGACAGCCTGGAATGTGTGCTGCTGTCAACAAGCGAAGGTGCTCATTGCCACAATCATCGCATAAGGTGCCCACAGCCACAATTCCTCCGCCAACCGGTGGAGTGCAGGAGACCTGACTCCCCCTTGGTGATTTATATAGGCTACTGTCGTTCTGTTGTCTGACCAGACCTGCACGTCGTGTGGTGGACCTGAAATGGGTCAGAACCAGTAGAACCGTCTCCAATTCCAGGAGGTTGATGTGACGTCCCGATTTGGACCACACACCTCCGCTTGCCCGACCCTAACATGTCCCTCCCCATCGAGTCAGACAAGCATCTGTGTACACTGGAATGTAGGTTGACACTGCCTATTGGGACCCCCTGCGTCATTACGCACGGGTCTCTCCAATAGTTCAGGTCCGCTCTGAGCGAGAGGGGAACTGTCAACAACCGATGACGTGCCTCACTGGGTCCAGTCGTAGTTGAGCAAACCATCGCTGTGTTTTTCGCATGTGCAAAAGTCCCAGCGGAACCACGGAGTGGGCAGCCGACATGAGACCCAAAAGTGTCATGACGGAATGCGCCGTTACCATGTGATTCGGATAAAACCTTCTTAGGGCTAGCAACAAGGCAGCCCGTCGAGGATCTGAAATTCGAGCCCTCATAGTCACAGTGTCTAGCTGTAATCACAGATAGACAATCTGCTGACTGGGCCAAGGTGCACTCTTTTTTTCTAATTCACAGTGAACCCCAGACGCGTGAGGTGAATCACTGTCTGTGTCGTGTGTGTGATCGCCAGCTCTGCTGACGGGGTCAAAACCAGTAAGTCGTCTAGGTAAGCTAATAGCCTTATCCCTTGATGGTGCAACGGCTCCAAATGCCGCCTCCACACATTTTGAAAACGTGCGAGGTGCCAGGGCGTACCCGAACGGCATTCTTGCATACTCGTACGCCACCCCTTGAAAGGCGAAACGCAGAAACTTCCTGTGACGCAGAAGTACCGGCACACGAAAGTATACGTCCTTTAGATCTATGAGTACACAAAAGTCTCTGTTGTGAATACATTCCAGTAGATGTTTTGTCGTGAGCATTCGGGAAGGTCCCAACCCCTTGGCGCTTCAGCTGTCATTGTTAGGTTGTTGTTGTTGTTGTGCAGAATAGATGTGGCCTTCTAAGTACTGTGTACACCCCTAGGCTAGGCCACCGGTTCCCAGTTAGTCATGCACATGTTGCAACACTTATCATAGTCTATGGTAATGTTGCGGCTTAATGATACAGCGAGCACACAGTGTGAAAAAGCAAGCAAAACATATCCATTTCCCACAGTCAGTAGACTGTATTCTTTCGGAGAAAACCCACACAATTCCCAAAATCCTCATCCTCTCCAGAGGCGCCGTCGTCATATGACGCCTCAGAACCTGAGGCTATCATATATATGCCATCCTCTAGAGGGAAATCCTCACTGAAAAATGCCCATCGCTGCTTCCTCTCCTTTAAAGAAAGGAGTGAGCAGCTAGGGCATTCCGGAGGATCTGTGAGGCCGCTCCTAGCATGCTTTGAACCTAAGCACACAAAACATAGTTAGTGCGGGTCCAAAGCCGCCATAGCGGCGCAGCGACACTGATCTCTTAACTACTTACGGAGTGGTGGGGCTTCTCTTCTAGGCTTCTTCAGGTCAGTCCTGTCGCTAAAGATAATGGGAGGGAGGCTGATTGAGGGGAAGCGTCCCCTTATTTAGGGGCACCTGTACTCCTATTGGCTGCTGGTGTGTGCATAATTTTCTCTCAGGCTATTCGCTGCCTAGGCAGCAAGGTAAACCACTAGGAGCAGAGCTCCCCTATGGGGCGGAGCTCCACGATGTAGAATCGTCAGAGTAAACACCGTTTAACTGATTAACTAAGGTCTGCCTGCAGGTGCGCGGCCCACCACAAGGAATTGCTTAATTAACAATCATACATTTGAGCCTCCCGAATGGCGCAGCTAGAGCACGATGAGCCAAGTAAAGCCCCGCTGGCCAAACCCTCCCGAAACCCAGGCTGTAGTGACGCCGCAACACTACGACGCAGTCCCTTTGACCCGCTGCGCCACTCGGGAGGCTCAAATGTATGTTTTCAATAAACACTGGAGATAAAACATTTCTACCCACTCTTTGGCAAAATGTGTAGAACTGCTAATTACTCTCTGCCCCATGGCAAAATTAGTAGAATTTTATGAAATTGCTAAATCTTTTCTCCACCCCATGACAAAATATGTAGAATTGCCGAAAACTTGCTTTAAAAAACTGCACAAAAAAATGGCAGTGGAGGAAATGAACTATAAAATTTTCTCTCCGCTCTCAAGAAGGGTGCCACTAAAAAAAATTTCTTGCAGGGGGGTGCAATAGATGTTCACTTAGGGTAAGCAGACCGGCAAGTCATAGGTAACCTACGTTACTCGTGTAGACCCAACGGGGGGGGCTTATCTAATACTTGCGTTTGGGTCACTACTGGCTGTAAGCGAACCAGTGACCTGCATTTGGAGCAATATGGTCTGTTTCCAAGGCTCGAGCCTGGGCTCAGCCAGTCGTTCACATAACAACAGAATGCAGCAGGCGACTGGAGAGAAGAGACAACCAACTTGTTAGTTACAGCATCAGCACTCTGGAAAGACAGCAGAGAGTGGAAAGGCAGTTTGCCAGTTACAGCAGCACGTCCCCTGAACAATAATGAAGAGGTAGGTGAGAAGCCTGGAAATGGAGCTGATGATGCGTACTTTAATGCTAGAGCGCTAAATTGGGGCCTGTCATGACAAATAATGTCCCCCGGCCAAATAGTGTCCCCCTCTACGTCACAATGGGATTCGATAAACTTTTAGTGTCCGTTGCTATTTCAACGGTGTGATGACCTAATTATTAGAATTTTGGAGATCATTACAGCATATATTACGTTATTTTCATCATCGTTATGCATAAAGGCTGAGTTCTGTGACAATTTTGCTGTTTAACTACTTAGGGAGCAGCTACCGCCCCACTCCCGACACTACCCGGTGAAATGTGAGGCGCCAAATTCAAAATCCAAAAGTTGAATTGTTAAACATTCATCAATATACAAGTGTTGCATAGTCATCAAAAGCTCTGATTCTTGGCAATCTCACAGCGTTGTCAGATTTCAAAAAGGCTTTACGGCGAAAGCACAACATTTGATTGTTTGAGGTTAGCCCCTCTCATATTTTACGCATTAGCATAAATCCATAACCAACGCGGGTATCAAAAAACGCATAAAATCGCTAATATAAAATCCCTTACCTTTCGAAGAACTTCTGCTGAGGGCTTCCCAAGTGTCCAACGAAGACATCCAATGGTTCTTTTGTTAGAAAAAGTCATTTATTATGTCCATAAATCTCTGTTTGGTTGGCGCGTTATGATCATAAAATCCACCGTTGAGTCGCCCATTGAACCGTGAAGAGAACACGTTCAAATTATACCTATACACTTTCTACAAACAAATCAAACATCATTTTTAATGTATCCTTAGGTATCCTTTTG
Organism: Hucho hucho; assembly: GCA_003317085.1. Taxonomy (NCBI): domain Eukaryota; kingdom Metazoa; phylum Chordata; class Actinopteri; order Salmoniformes; family Salmonidae; genus Hucho; species Hucho hucho. Next base: position 356,978 of record QNTS01000712.1, on the reverse strand, counting down.
TGTATATTTGCTGTAATATTTCAACCGGACAATAACGTGAACGATAGGAAAGAAAAATAAAGTGGTGCGCGTTCACAATCTCGCGCGCGTCAAACCTTCTTTACAAAAGTGGTCCCCTGACTTCTTCCTCTTCCTATCTGTTCTGGTTACTCCTAGAATTCCCAGTCTTTGTATAAAGACTGTTGGCATCTAGTGGAAGCCATAGGTACTGCAGTCTCAGTCCTACATAACATTGTATGCAATAGGCACAATGGAGAACATGGTCATTTACAAAAGAACTGCAAATCCGGATCGATTTTCCTCTGGTTTTCACCAGCTATATCAGTTCTGTTATACTCACATACATTATTTTAACACTCTTAGAAACTTCAGAGTGTTTCCTATCCAATAGTACTAATTATGTGCATATCCTATTTTCTGGGCCTGAGTGGCAGGCATTTTACTTTGGGCACGCCAGACTCTCCAAAACCGTCACCTATGCAGCCGCTCCCTAAGAAATTAAACAAGTTTTGTTTCGCTAATAAAATGAAAACATTAATTCTAACTGCTTTTTGGTATCTTGTTAACATTACAACTTGAAATCCATGTCTTAAACGTAGCTACATTTCGGGAATGGCAAAGAAAACGTTTAATCTCCTTGACACATTAGTTACTTACCTTACAGATCACGAAGTCAGCTAATTTCCACTTTTTAGTTAATCTGTGTATCTGACATTATATGGCCAGTATGATACGGCTAGCAAACTTTATTAGCAGGTAATGACAACGTGACAATAACAGTAGTTTTAGATTATGTAATGAGATGGAGAAGGGGACGGGATGAGTGGGCAGATTGCCCAACAATCAGAAGTCACTAGATGCAGAATTTACCTCCAATAAAACAGACCTATAACTAAATGACATGTAGATGACCAACTAACATTAGCTAGATGTTAAATGGTTGTACATAAATCCTTCCAGTTATGTAACTCTGCCTCCCTACGAATGGTCCGTCTCTTGTCGAGATCAGTGGTGCCTTCATAGTACTTTGCCTGGTTGGAAAGATCAAAGAAAATCTCCTCGAGGGATGTCATTGAAGTGCAAGCTACATACAAACAAAAAGCAGCTACAATAACAGTTTACGTTAGCTAGCTAACTTAGCTAACATTATCTTAATAAAACTGTCTGGCTGAGGTAAATAGCTAGTAGCTAGTGTCATGTCTGTGACCATCATTAAATGTGAAGACTTATTTATATCAAATCAGTTCTCTAGGTTTAATTATTACGTGATTAAACTAATCATGTAAACATGAATTAACTAGGAAGTCGGGGCACCACGGAAAATGTTGATTACAAAGTTATAATTCTTTCCAAATATAACTCTTTAGATATTTTAATTTATTATTAATTGTTACCTCATTAGTCTCATTCCAAACGTCGGAAAATTCTTGGTTATCTGCACCAACCCTAGTTTCCATAATGAATCAGCAATATACAAATTGGCTTATTTATTAACTAACTAAATAATCACACAGAATTACATAACAAACAAACAATAGATATTGGTTACTAACAATGATAGAAAAGTCCCTAGTGAGCTAAGACGATATGACGGCCAAAGGAAACTGGTGGGGACTGAGAGCGGGAAAGACAAAATGGATTCACTACACACAGTCTATAATTATATTAATTTAAATGCTAATCCTTTGCACATGAACGGCCACTCATTCGAGAATCATTGCAATGTATATATATTTACGCCCGTATGTTGTTGTTGTCTTCTCTGTTGGAATCCTCGATTGTCCTGTAGGGTTCATCAGAGTCTCTGGTTAACTTTCCCAGAAGTCACAATGTTTTTCGTGGTTGTCGGTGGTTAGAATGGAGACTTCAGAGTACCATTCGGAAATGTTCTCATAGATAGATGTTTCGGCGGTTGTCGGTATTCTCATTCTAGGTTTAAGTCATTTCTATCTGCAGACTAGTAATTCGCGTCGTAAAGAATTTTCTCCTTCTGTAGTGATCGATAGTCTCTGACTTCTTAACCGTTTGAGACGTCCAGTTTACCGTGGGTCTCTTTGGCAAGTTGTAGTTTTATACACTTCAGTAGAAAAGGGCGGTTCCATGACGCCGATGTAATGTCATGCTCACGTGGGCGTGGCCATTGATTTGCTTCACTTTATATGAAAAACCCATACTCTCATTTAGAAGGTTAACATCACATTACATCTTTTCACAAATAGTTTCATGTTTAATCACATATGTTTCAAAATATTTTTATGCAAACCTTGATAGCTGTGAAATGTACACTTTAAGAGATACAGTTATGTGTGTTTCCTGTCCTTCATGAGATCACCAAATAAAACACACTCGTCATAACTGTCCCCTAAGTGTCCACAGACCATTCCCACATTCTCAAAAGTCTAAATATTGTTTAATTCTCCCATTTTGGGGATTTAGGAGTTTGGCTAATAGAGGTTCTTTGTTCTCTTAGACAAATATATGGTAATGAAAGTGTTCTCTTTACGGTCTTTTCGGGCATCTGAAGCAGCAGTTTGTCACCGTCAAAAACACTGTCCTTGGAGAGAAATTCTGAGGTAATAATTTTGCATGGACTGAGCGAGTGCTTCTGAGGTGAAATAAAACTAGAACTACCGGCGTCCTCCTTCCTTTGCGACCACTACGAGGTAACCAAGCAACCAGCATAGTGACAAACGCTTCGGTTCATTACATAAGCCGGTCAGAATGTTGTAAATTCTAGCAACAGAAGTTAGAACTCATTGAATCCCATTGTGACGTAGAGCGGACACTATTTGGCCGGGGGACATTATTTGGCATGACTATGGAGAAGCAAGACGACCAAAATCTAAAATAAATGAATACATAAATACAGTGGGGGGAAAAAGTATTTGATCCCCTGCTGATTTTGTACGTTTGCCCACTGACAAAGAAATGATCAGTCTATAATTTGAATGGTAGGTTTATTTGAACAGTGAGAGACAGAATAACAAAAAAATCCAGAAAAACGCATGTGAAAAATGTTATAAATTGATTTGCATTTTAATGAGGGAAATAAGTATTTCACCCCCTCTCAATCAGAAAGATTTCTGGCTCCCAGGTGTCTTTTATACAGGTAATGAGCTGAGATTAGGAGCATACTCTTAAAGGGAGTGCTCCTAATCTCAGTTTGTTACCTGTATAAAAGACACCTGTCCACAGAAGCAATCAATCAATCAGATTCCGAACTCTCCACCATGGCCAAGACCAAAGAGCTCTCTAAGGATGTCAGGGACAAGATTGTAGACCTACACAAGGCTGGAATGGGCTACAAGACCATCGCCAAGCAGCTTGGTGAGAAGGTGACAACAGTTGGTGCGATTATTCGCAAATGGAAGAAACACAAAAGAACTGTCAATCTCCCTCGGCCTGGGGCTCCATGCAAGATCTCACCTCGTGGAGTTGCAATGATCATGAGAACGGTGAGGAGTCAGCCCAGAACTACACGGGAGGATCTTGTCAATGATCTCAAGGCAGCTGGGACCATAGTCACCAAGAAAACAATTGGTAACACACTACGCCGTGAAGGACTGAAATCCTGCAGCGCCCGCAAAGTCCCCCTGCTCAAGAAAGCACATATACATGCCATTTGGGTGAAAGTGTTGTGGTCAGATGAGACCAAAATGGAGCTCTTTGGCATCAACTCAACTCGCCGTGTTTGGAGGAGGAGGAATGCTGCCTATGACCCCAAGAACACCATCCCCACCGTCAAACATGGAGGTGGAAACATTATGCTTTGGGGGTGTTTTTCTGCTAAGGGGACAGGACAACTTCACCGCATCAAAGGGACGATGGACGGGGCCATGTACCGTCAAATCTTGGGTGAGAACCTCCTTCCCTCAGCCAGGGCATTGAAAATGGGTCGTGGATGGGTATTCCAGCATGACAATGACCCAAAACACACGGCCAAGGCAACAAAG
>QNTS01000712.1:330697-342901 GCA_003317085.1 Hucho hucho | reverse complement strand
GAGGACAGTTGCAGAGCCTCGGTCTGACGCCATTAAAAGGTCATTTACCACCTTCACAAGTGCAGTCTCAGTGCTATGATGGGGTCTAAAACCAGACTGAAGCGTTTCGTATACATTGTTTGTCTTCAGGAAGGCAGTGAGTTGCTGCGCAACAGCTTTTTCTACAATTTTTGAGAGGAATGGAAGATTCGATATAGGCCGATAGTTTTTTATATTTTCTGGGTCAAGGTTTGGCTTTTCAAGAGAGGCTTTATTACTGCCACTTTTAGTGAGTTTGGTACACATCCGGTGGATAGAGAGCTGTTTATTATGTTCAACATAGGAGGGCCAACCACATGCATGTGTCATCAAATTTAACAGGTAACAACTCCTTCATAGTCACTCCCGAGGCTCCCACAGTGCTGACTGATTCATTTGGCATGGGAGGTTAGGACATAGATTTAAAATGTATTAATGCAGCGCCAGTATCTACTAGAAAATGTATTGACTCACCATTGATGAAGAGACAAACCATTGGCTCCTCACTGGGGCTTGAAAAAATATTTAAATGCTGTCCAAGGTTGTCAACTGTCTCTACCTCGCGTCAGTTCATATGTGGGTTGATAAGGGTCACTGCCCCCTATTCAGTAGGTTCGTTTCGACATGTTCTGGCAAAGTGTCCCTCTATTCCACAATTGAAACACAAGCAATTCCTACCCTGTGGTGGTTGTTGTCCGGCCCGTCCGTCAGCACTGTCTCCATTATTCCTTTAACTTTCCTGTCTGCCCTTCTCTCTGCTTCTCTTTCCCACTTCCTAAAATCATCCCAGTCTATTCTACTTGCCTTGCCTTGCTTGGTTTCTTTAAAGTCCTGTAACTTCTTTCTACATTCTGCTAATAAAGCTTCACTCAATGTGCCTTTTTAAAGGAAAATCTGCTACCTTGTCCCAGAGCGGTACCTGTTCCAGAATGTCTCTGCCCCACTTATCCACCATTACCTTCACCGGTCCGTTCAGCGGGTCAGGCAGACAAGGTTCTCCCTTGCTGCTCTTGGCTCCCATTGTGAAACTCCATCTATACACACACTCAGAGACAAACAAACACAAAACCAACCGGATTTGGTTAGGAACATCTTCCTTTCTAATAACTCCAGAGTTTTTTGTTTTCTTCTCAATCAACATATATATATATATATTTTTTTTTTTGTATTACTATATTTAATTTTAAATGTTGTACCCACATGGTTTTAATTAATACATTAATATTTTTATTTCACATTTTCTTACTTCTATCTCAGGATTGGGCCCTCTGATCACAACTTGTACATTTACACCTTACAATACTAAACCATGTCATGTCATCCCATGGCCGCTCCTCTACTGCAACGGAGAAACACAACCCCTGCCAGGATACTTCTGCTTCAACAAAAAGATCCCAATCGGAGATGTCCCTGCTCCAACAGGGCAACTCATCCCAGAATTTATCCTTTTAATTAAAGATATCTCTTCCTAATTAAAGATTGTCAGAAGGACTGTCAGAAGTAACCCTGCTACAACATAGTTTCAAACTCCAACAAAGACCTAAGAAAGTCAGTCTCACCCTTAATTTATTTTGTCTGTTCGGGATGGCGTATCCGTCCACTGACGCTCCCTGCCGGGTCATTTCTGCTCTTTTCAGTAGAGTGTGGGCTCTGTGAGCCACACGGCCCACGCCTAACGTGGCCCCTGCGCAGTCATCCTTGGATTCCCCGGGAAGATCAGCAAGCAGAGTTAGCCATCCCATCATCGTCGCCAAGAATTGTTGTGGAAATTCAAACCAGAAAGTAAGAGAGACTGTAGATTCTTCAAACTACTTTTATTATTAGAATTGCAATTCTGGAGCGGTTAACAATCACTCGATGGTGCAGAGTTAAGAGCCCAACGAACAAGACTTGGGTCTTAGCTTTTATAGGACCTGGTGGGAACATAGCATACAAACAAGTGATAATGCCAGTTTTGTTAATATCTAGCTGCTGCTGCTCAAGCTATCCTCTGTTCTCTTCATATCACCACACAGCTGTGCCCTTGAAAAATACGAAAATAACAGGATGGACCAAAACCCCTGGTCACTCTTAGACGGCTCTTTGTCTTTGGCTGCGTGAACAAGTTACACAAAGACAGTTGAAAAACACTAGCTTCTTCTTACATGACCTTAAAACAGATAGTGTAAAAGTACAGATTAAGGCTTATGCAGCGCATGTGCATAACAGAGTTTGTAATTTCCCACCATAGACATGAAAATAGCTGTGCAGCGACGTTCCCCATCCAACCTGACAGAGCTGAAGAGGATCTGCAGAATATAATGGGAGAAACTCCACAAATACAGGTGTGCCAAGCTTGTAGCTTCATACCCAAGAAAACTCTAGGCTTTAATCACTGCCAAAGGTGCTTCAACAGTACTGAGTAAAGGGTCTGAATACTTATGTAAATGTGATATCAGTTTTTAATTTAAATTCATTTGCAAACATTCCCAAAACCATGTTTTTGCTTTGTCATTATGGGATATTGTGTGTAGATTGATGGGGGGGGAAACAATTTAATCAATTTTAGAATAAGTCTGTAACGTAACAAAATGTGGAATAAATCAAGGGGTCTGAATACTTTCTGAATGCACTGTAACCAGACGCAGCCTACGTGTAATATAGGCGTACCAAATCAGCGTGATAAAAATATATATGTATATTGCACTCCAGTCAAATTGGGTACGCTCCTCTCTGCGTTTGGTATTTTGCTAGCTATGTATTGTCATGTGGCCCTTTCTAGGTGTAGATCGTGCCCCCCCCCCTCTCACTCTCTCTCCTAAACCCAGGTTTTGTTATCTCAGGTCATAAATTCCTGTCAGAGACTCTCTCGCCCTGGTCATGCAGAAAGAGAGGGAGAGAGCACAGAGAGAGAACAAAGCACTTCACTTAGCCAAACTCCTAAATCCCCAAAATCTGAGAATTAAACAATATCTCTACTTTTGAGAATGTGGGAAGGGTCCGTGGACACTTTAGGGACAGTTATGATGAGTGTGTATCATTTTGTGATCTCATGAAGGACAGGAAACACATAACTGTATCTCTTAAAGTGTAAATTTCTCAGTTGTCAGGTTTACATCTAAATATTGTGAAACGTGTGATTAAACATGAAACTATTTGTGAAAAGATGTAATGTGATGTTAACCTTCTAAATGAGAGCATGTATTTTTATATAAAGATGAACTAGTTAGTGGCACGCCCACGTAAGCTTAGACGTTACATTACATGGACCGCCCTTTTCTACTGAAACGCATAAAACCCACTCCTGATGAAATTCACACCAGACCACGCAAACACCTGTGTAAACTAAAGTTGCAAATGGTTGAATTTCTAAGTCCAAAACATGCCGGGTAACGCTGGTGTGTGAAGTGGTTTAAACTACAACTCTACCAAAGGACAAGACTATGCCACGTGGAGCATTGGCTACACGGCTGGAAATGGTTCAACTCTTAGCCTATCGATCCCTACAGAATAAGAGAAAATCTTAGACATATAATTACTAGTCTGCAGCTAGAAATTACGTGAACCTAGGACAAGAATACCGACAACCGCCGAAGCAGCTATTCTATGAGAACTTTTCTGAATGGTACTCTGAAGTATCCATTCTAACCAGAGACAACCACGAAAGACTTTGACTTCAATGAAAGTTAACCAGAGACTCTGATGAACCCTACAGGACGATCGAGCATTCCAACAGAGAAGACAACAACATACGGGCGTAAATATATATACATTGCAATTATTCTCGAATTAGCTGTCGTTCATGTGCAAAGGATTAGCATTTAAATTAATATAATTATTGTCTTTCCCGCTCTTTCTCAGTCCCCACCCCTTTCCTTTGACTACCAAGCCGTCATATCGGCTTAGCCCACTAGGAACTTTTCTATCATTGTTAGTAACCAATATCTACTGTTTGTTTGTTATCTATTTCTGTGATTATTTAGTTAGTTAGTAAATAAGTAGAAAAATAATTAAGCCAATTTGTATATCGCTTATTCATCATTTATGCTAGGGTTCGTGCAGATAACCAATAATTTTACGACATTCAGATGAGACTGATAGAAGGTAAAGAATAATTAATGATTGACTGCTATTGATATAAAAGATCTTCAGATCTTTAAAAGTGGATTCGGGAGATAGCCGCTCTATATAAACTAATGCTTCCGTGGTGCCCCGGATTCCTAATGAGTTAGTTATTGCTTGATTCATTTAATCAAATAATTAAACGTTAGGTAATCGATTTGAAAATAGCATGTCATCTCATTTAACCATAGTAAAGACACGACAGTATGGTACCCTGAGAGTGGCATCAGTAGACCAGTAATCTATCAGAGGGTAACCTTTGGATGCCCATGAGACTATTGATGCCTTTTGAAGCATTTAAACTCTTCAAACATGCTGAACAATGATGGAGAGGCATTGGATGTGGTGGCGGACAAGTTGGTGTTAAACACCAGATCTACCACTTTTAAAAGAAACTCCAAAACCCCTACCACTGTTACTTTAGACCCAGGCTGTGTGGTGCAAGGGTGAATGGTGGGACTTGAGGCAGACACAAATCGTAGGCTGTTGACACCATAGGTACCCTTCTCTGTGGTCTTCTTCTTCTCTGGTGTGGTCTTCTTCTTCTCTGGTGTGGTCTTCTTCTTCCTCTCCTTCTGTCTCTCTTTCAATGACGCACACACAAAAAAACAATTGTTTATCTTTAGGTTTTGTAAATATTTGCAGTGGATCACGTCACTTCAAATTGCTATGTTAAGTTATGTTGGTCTTACCTTCGGCATGCTACATCGATCTGCTATTTGGATCCCAGGTCCACTCCATTCTTCTGGCTGCACAATTTCTCCCATTTGATGAAAAGGTACGCATGTGGTTTTTCCACTTGAGAATTAGAATTAGCCCCTTGGTTCATCCACAGAAGGCATATGTTGATTCAGCTAGTTTTCTAGACACAACACAGGCTACATGGTGCAAGGACTTAGGATGGCGTGACAAAGCACATCTGTCCTTTTGCTGGGTCATTTTTGACCCATGTTTATTGCGGACTCCAGGACTGAAGGAACGCTCTCGTAGGCTCTGGGGTTCGCAGCCATTTCAAAAGAATGTGTGCTCTACAAGGTGGCAGAATGGTGACAATACCCAAATCTGCGTACGCAAGTATGATTGGTCAAAATAATGACAAGCCTCCAAACACGCCTCTTGATGTTGTGACACACACACAGAGGCAGCAGGAGGGGTACGGAAAGCAGATGTACATTTTAACATGAGATCATGAACAGAAATGCGAAAATTGAGGACTGGCCCCAGTGACTATCTTGGCTTACTGGCCCAACGTTACTTTTCACTGGCCCCGGGCCAGCGGGCAATCTTTAATATCGGACCTTTTCTGTAAATATTCTTATGTGGCGTCTGCTCGCCACCAACCCATCAGCTCATGTAAAAAATACAACTCAGGTAGCAGCCAGGTGTCTGGAGCAGTTTAAATAATGTCACGGGTTATAAATAGTGGCATTCTCTCACCCTGCAGAGGAGTATACTACGATGCAAGCTAGATCTACTCTGGGTTTTATAATGCTAGCCAGCTTCAGTTAGCTTCACATTCCAGCTCAGGCTTTATCCATGTTACGAAGGTGGATATTTATCGTCCACCCGCCGCTTACTTCAGCTGGTCTTGTAACTGCGCTCGCTCTGAGCTCTAATCTATGGGCAAATAGTGCCACTTTTTAAAAAATTTCTACTGAAATCAAAATGAAAGAAAAGTTACCTTGCAAATTCAGCAGGCTATGGTGTGAAATATTTAGTGCCGTCTTTATTTTATTAGGTATCGTTAATGCCATCTTTGGTGTGCTTATCAATGCACAAGGACCTTTTTTACCACTCCTGTTGATAAAATACTTAAGTATTAAGTCCTACTATAAGTTTTACTCTGTGTGAAGTTTCAAATGCATTCTCTAATTTCAAAATTTGTAACGTGATATATGTATTTTAACAATTTAAAACCAAAAAAACATTAACTCTGGCCTGGATTCAATGAGATTGAGTGTTAACCAATGTTGTCTGACATCCAAATATCAGATGTTTTGGAGGTGTAACTGCGGTATGAGCTGACATATCAATGAGCGGCTGCTCGTGTTTTCAAAACCACTCCCTTCCTTATTATTCTTTATGTTACTGTGAAGTTCAAAATGGCGCTAGAAAGTGTAGGCTCTATCGATAATAGAAATTACTCAAATGTCAAACCATTGATGTTAGGCTAATGCATGTTTTCATGTTCATTTGAATGGAAGGATTGATGCCTGTCAGTCTAATTAGAGTGTTTGAACTTGTAACGATGCTGCATGACTTTCAAACGCGGCTGCATGGGATTTGTCAGATTATAGTCAGGTGTGGTTTCGTTGCATCAAATGGCCATCTCCGCTTGTGGATTTGACAGCTGTAAACAGTAGCAACCTGTCATCCAGGGCACCTGTTTTGAGCCCCACATTGTGAGAATGGCGCTGAAGGAGATGGCTGCCGTTTTACGATCCCGTAACCAATTGTGCTATAGTGTATGTTTATTTTGTACATAATGGTTCTGCCACCGTGTCTTATGACCGAAAAGAACTTCTAGATATCAGGACAGCGATTACTCACCCCATACTGGAGGAATACTTTTTCTTCAACGACTCTGATGGGAAGGATTTACTTCAGATGCCCGAGAAGGCCCTCATCCCCGTCATTCGCAGGAGAAAGAGACGGAGGTATCGTGGACAAAGATCCGGGTGCCTTGTTAGGATCCGTCGCCGAGAGGGTAATCTACCTTTACCATCAGTCCTATTAGCCAATGTACAGTCAATCAATAATAAAATAGACGAACTACGATCACGTATATCCTACCAACGGAGATGATTGTGGACTACAGGAAAAGGAGGACCAAGCACACCCCCATTCTCATCGACGGGGATGCAGTGGAGCAGGTTGAGAGCTTCAAGTTCCTTGGTGTCCACATCACCAATAAACTATCATGGTCCAAACACACTAAGACAGTCGTGAAGAGAGCACGACAAAGCCTATTCCCCCTCAGGAGACTGAAAAGATTTGGCATGGGTCCTCAGATCCTCAAAAGGTTCTACAGCTGCACCATCGAGAGCATCCTGACTGGTTGCATCACTACTATGGCAACTGCTCAGCCTCCGACCGCAAGGCACTACAGAGGGTAGTGCGTATGGCCCAGTACATCACTGGGGCCAAGCTTCCTGCCATCCAGGACCTCTATACCAAACTGTGTCAGAGGAAGGCCCTACAAATTGTCAAAGACCCCAGCCACCCTAGTCATAAACTGTTCTCTCTGCTACTGCACGGCAAGCGCCAACTCTAGGTCTAAAAGGCTTCTTAACAGCTTCTACCCCCAAGCCATAAGACTCCTGAACAGCTAATCAAAGGGCTACCCAAACGCCTCTTTACGCTGCTACTACTCTCTTGTTTATTATCTATGCATGGTCACTTTACCTACATGTACATATCACCTGAATTATCTTGACTAACCGGTACCCCCTGTATATAGCCTCGCTATTGTTATTTTACTGCTGCTGTTTAATTATCTGTTACTCTTATTTTCTAAACTTAACACGTTTTTCTTCCTAACTTCTCAAAGCATTGTTGGTTAAGGGCTTGTAAGTAAGCATTTTCCTGTAAGGTCTACACCTGTTATATTCGACGCATGTGACAAATAAAAATTCAAGACCCTTGGGTGCTGACATTGATTTACATACAGAAGTGCCCATCCAAGAAGGCTCAAGGTCATTGGCCACAGATAAAATGATGTCAAATCACGTTATATCTACATTAGCTTTGATTGGACTGATCATGTCAACATCAAACTTTCAAAATCTTAGCTAGCAGTCATCATCATGAGTCAAGTCGACAATCTACTGGCAAATCCTTTCTAATCCTTGTCATTTGAAGAGAAATTATAGATAAAACGTATCGGTGCTCATTGGCCATTGGACATAAACATGGGTTGAGAGAAGCTGGGTGAGAGAATGGCAAGAGTGTGGAAAGCTGTCATCAAGGCAAAGGGTGACTACTTTGAAGAATATAAAATATATTTATGTTTAACACTTGTTTTTTGGTTACTACATGATTCCATTTTTGTTATTTCATAGTTTTGATGTCTTCACTATTATTCGACAATATAGACAATAGTAAAAATAAAGAAAAACCCTGGAATGAGTAGGTGTGTCAACTTTTGACTGGTACTGTAGTTTATTAAATAACACACATTTTAGTGCCAATATTAAGCAAATGGCAGAATTTTGTGATGGTCTGCCATTTTCAAACAACATCCCGAAAACTGATACCTGTGAGACTGTAATTTCTAAAACCTTTTGTCTCCTAACTCATTTCATAGGTGGTCTTTCAACAGTTGCAACAAATAAATAAAAATGCAGTCACAATTCCAACATAAAAAAAATATTCTGACATTTTGCCATTCACGTTTTAGACGATAATACCTTGAAAGCAGAACTATCAGTCTGAGAACAATGAGTATGTTTACATGCACACTAATAATTCCATCTCCAACTGATTCATGTCAGTAGACAGATTCTACAATAGTCATGTAACCACCTTACTCTGCTTATCTTAATCGGTGTCAGCTCAAAATAAAAGTGGGCATATGCCGAATAAAGAAAAACTGGTTTTCTGAGCAATCTTTCCATTTTTATTAGGACATGTAAACACCTTAAACGGCGTTCCAGTTGTGTATNGCAGAACTATCAGTCTGAGAACAATGAGTATGTTTACATGCACACTAATAATTCCATCTCCAACTGATTCATGTCAGTAGACAGATTCTACAATAGTCATGTAACCACCTTACTCTGCTTATCTTAATCGGTGTCAGCTCAAAATAAAAGTGGGCATATGCCGAATAAAGAAAAACTGGTTTTCTGAGCAATCTTTCCATTTTTATTAGGACATGTAAACACCTTAAACGGCGTTCCAGTTGTGTATTTTATATGCACATTTTCTAGCACCGGCCAAGCGAGCCTCCCTGTTAAGCACAAGTGAAGTGAGTTCGGGAACTACTGAATGTATGCGTAGTAGAAGTAGTTTTCAAATACAAACTTTATATGTCCAAACTCAGAATCAAATATTCTTACTAGAACATTTATTTTGATTGCCGATTTTCGGCATTGATCAGAGTGCCAACAGGTAGCCTGATTTCATATGTGTCCATGGAAACAGGATTATTAGAGAAATCGTTCCTCTTGCAAAGCATGTAAACGTTTTAATCGAACTATTATATTAATCTGACTATCCACAATAATCGCATTATTGTGTGCATGTAAGCCGCACTCAATGAGAGCAACTCTTTTTCACACCCAGCATTAACTCATTTCTTAGATGACTAGAATAAAATACAGTAGTCTGGTACATGTATTGTATGAAATTAAAGTACAACATTGTAGTACCGCATCAATACGCACACAGTGTTGTCTTGATGGGCAAACAAGCACACTGGTCCATGAGTCTTTCTCTCTGAGAGTCTTTTCCTTTTTTCCATTGATTGGTCATTCAGGTCCTGATGTCCTCTATTGGTTCTTCAAACCACCAATGAGGCTTTATTTGTACCTCCCTGTGAACAAGAAGCATAACAACACACAATAAGATTAATTATATTAATTGTGAACCTTATTGTTGTCATTGTCATGATCAGTAAAAGCCAAAATAATATTCATTATTATTGTCATCGTCAACATCCTTATCCTAATCAACAGTACGAAAAGCAATGGTTGAAACTAGGTTCTTCAGAATAGGGAGAACCTTAGAATGGGAGTTTTCCCCAATATTATATTTTTAAAAATCTCTGCACTCTGCCCCAGAAAATCTCAGACAAATCAGGGGACATTTCAATGTGAACCAGCAGAGGGAAAAGGTGAGGGAGGGAGTTTGATTTTTTTGACATGCTCAACAGACATCAGAGATAACTACTGAAAAACAGCCATTTTACTGCTATAGACACCAAAAATGACAGGCAATTTAGAAAAACTGTGAATTAAACTAGAAGATAATGATTGCCTATTTGGGTTCTTCTCAACTTGAAATAAAGACAAGTAAAACACAGCAATTTCTTATGGAGCAAATTCCTAGCCTGGTACCAGATCTGTTTGTGCTCTTGCAAGACAGACCATAGGAGTTGGCAAGACAACACAAACAGATCTGGGACCAGGCTAATCCCTGCATTCTATAGACTAATCATATTAAGTCAAACGAGTTGTTGATCTACAGCATAGGTGGCCATTCTTATCTGCAGTGAGCCTGTGTCGGTGAAGGCTTTTGTGGCAACCAAGCTATAACAAACCCGATTTAAACCGTTAAAAGTCTTGAATGAAGACTATGATTTGCTGATCAGTGCTATCAGGTGTCTTACTGCTTGGTAGTGATGGGTTGTTCGTGAACGAACAGATCTTTTTAGTGAACCTCAGGAACCCAATTGCCTCTGTAAAAGAGCCGCTCATTTGGCTCTTTGAGTAAAGATTTGCTAAAGTGCCAAAATTAAGTATTTTTACATGTCCCTCCATGCACGCGCTGGGACTTCTAGGACGATTCTAACCCACTTAACCCCAAAATGTCGTGTTCACCATCATTGTGAAGCCCTAGTTATTTTGTTGCTTTTACAAAGTCATTTCTGAAGATTATTATTTATTTCATGTGATTAATTTACGTCTGTTCCTCATTTTAAAGTCAACCCTGTTACGTGAACTGAACTCTCATTTTAATATAGTGAAACTTTTCCTTTGTCAATATTTTTTTCTAAAGAAATAGTCATCATATTGTAAAAGCAGGTGAGCTGGTTCTACTCTTTTTGGCAATTTTTCTGGTGTTTTTTTGTGGATAACGGAGCAGGTCGAGCATAACACGTTAACCATAGATACTGTAGACAGGCTAGACATTTTTTAACAATGTGTTTGTTTTTTTAGCTTGCATTCAATTGCCCTTCTGTTTCACACAATAAGCTTCCATTCCCCCTATCAGACAGGGATATATGGCTGATTTAAAATGAAATCGTCAACCTTGTAGTAAACGTTTTTATTTAACCTCTTGAGATGGGCAAATTTTTGTTAAGTCGAACATGTGCTCTTTATGACAGAATGTAAACATTTTGTGAAATGTACTTGTATTTAAATTTACACCAAGTTACACTTATCAAAAGGCACCGAATTGGTGGAACGATCCTACTATTGCTTTATGAGCTCCAGACAATGATTATCTGTAGGTAAGTTGTAAAAACATTCCCTGAAGATGGTGATTCCTGAGTCACTGCAGGAACAATAGGTAGTCGGGAAAAAGCCTCATTCTGGTCCACGCTCAATTTTTGCAATGTTACATTTTTTTGCTATGAAATGTGCTATTTTTCATGTTTTTTCATCCAAATAGACGACTCATTTAGGTGAGCGGAGCCAAAAGATCTGGAATGCCCGTCGCTACCGCTTGGCTGGAACAAAGCCTCCACCCACTGGCCCTTACACTGACACTTATAATAAACACTTCTAATTAATTCAAACATGAACCAAACATGTCACCTGAGTGATAACTGACCTCTCTCAATTGTCAATGTCTGATAAGTGGTTTTCTATCTGAAAAGAAGAAAACAACACAGTAAGCAGTGATACTGTTTTAACCATTCAGGATTGGACACACCCATTGTATATTGTTTAACAACACACAGTGGCTTACTCATAATGCTGCTTAGGTATCATCCACATAGGGCTCTGGGCAAAAGTAGTGCACTACATAGGGAATAGGGTGTCATTTGACCCCATTCAGCCTTCAGATGTACGATGACGGACTAACCTCTAACCTGACTTAAAAAAAAAATTATGTAGTTCTGTCCTTGAGCTGTTCTTGTCTAATGATGTTCGGTATTCTGACATTCTGTATTATGTTTCATGTTTTGTGTGGATCCCAGGAAGAGTATCTGCTGCTTTTGCAACAGCTAATGGGGATCCTAATAAAATACCTAAAATACCCCTTGGCCTCCTCACCATATCGTTAGTGCCTTCATCGTCAAAGACATCCTCGTTGGCTTCGTCTGTCATCTCTCCCGCCTCCACATCTCCGGAGAGGTCCGCTGTCTTGGGACAGAGACACTTATACACTCCTCCCTGTTTCCTCTGGGCTGCT
>QNTS01000712.1:307701-317752 GCA_003317085.1 Hucho hucho | reverse complement strand
GTTTGACCGCAGACCCATTACGGATGCAGGCAATGAGGCAGTGATCGCTGAGATCTTGGTTGAAAACAGCAGAGGTGTATTTAGAGGGCAAGTTGGTTAGGATGATATCTATGAGGGTGCCTGTGTTTACTGATTTGGGGTTGTACCTGGTGGGTTCATTGATAATTTGTGTGAGATTGAGGGCATCAAGCTTAGATTGTAGGATGGCCGGGGTGTTAAGCATGTCCCAGTTTAGGTCACCAAGCAGCACGAGCTCTGAAGATAGATGGGGGGCATTCAGTTCACATATGGTGTCCAGAGCACAGCTGGGGGCAGAGGGTGGTCTATAGCAAGCGGCAACGGTGAGAGACTTGTTTCTGGAAAGGTGGATTTTTAAGAGTAGAAGCTCGAATTGTTTGGGTACAGACCTGGATAGTAAGACAGAACTCTGCAGGCTATCTCTGCAGTAGACCTTTAAATCACCTTTAAAGGTCAAGTGCTATGCGTTTGTCGATAAAATGCCTTGGATTGAATAGATAAAACAACTTTGACTTCAAGCTAAGGCTTCTTTTCCTAGTAACCATACTAAATGAATGCTCCTCTATGGATTTAGTGACCTATAGATACCAGGTCAAAAGGCTGCTGGCTTTGCACAATATGACTCTATTGTCAACACTGTAACTGCAATCCGATCGCCCTTTTTCGACAATGCACCATTAACTTCTTAGGGAGCGGCAGGTGAGGTGACGGTTTTGGAGAGTCTGGCGTGCCCAAAGCAAAATGCCTGCCACGCAGGCTCAGAAAATAGGATATGCACATAATTAGTACTATTGGATAGGAAACACTCTAAAGTTTCTACAAGTGTTAACACATTGTCTGTGAGTATAACAGAACTCATTTAGCAGGCAAAAACCAGAGAAAAAAAACATCCGGAAATCAGTTTCTGGTGACCTTTGGCTCTCTTAGACACACTCCCTATTGAATCCATTTGTTACCAGGACTGAGACTGCAGTACCTATGGCTTCCACTAGACGTCACCAGTCTATATATAAAGCCTCAGAGAGATTGGAGTAAGCAGGGCGAATAGGTACAGGAAATTGCATTGGGACCTCAAATGTCAACAAGTTTTCTCGGGCGCGAGTCTGGCTGGCGTGCCCCACTTTATTTTACTTATATAAGGTATAGGTGACCATCCGAGTGAAATATTATCGCTAATATTCATAAAAGGATAGCTAAGGATGTATTTTAACTGGTATTTGATTTGTTTAGGAAAAGTTTATAGGTATATTTGAACGCGTTCTCTTCACGTTTCAATGGGCGATTCGACGTTGGATTTTCTGATCATAACGCGCCAACCAAAAGGAGATTTATGGATATAATAAATGACTTTTTCTAACAAAAGAACCATGGATTGTCTTCGTTGGACACTTGGGAAGCCCTCAGCAGAAGTTATTCAAAAGGTAAGGGATTTGTTTTTGCTGTGAAATGTGTTTTGTGTGAACCGCGATGGGTTTATGAATTTATGCTAATGATAAATATTGGAGGTGCTACCCTCAAACAATCAAATGTTGTGCTTTCGACGTAAAGCCTTTTTGAAATCTGACAACGCTGTGATATTGCCAAGAAGCAGAGCTTTTGATGACTATGCAACACTTGTATATTGATGAATGTTTAATAATTCAACTTTGGGATTTTGAATTTGGCGCGTTGCACCACTCCCTAAGTAGTTAAAAGGTAATCTCCGATTGAGCTGACATATGCATTGTTTACCATGAATGCGGTCTTTGCAAACGCAGGAATATTTCCTTTTAAAGCCACATTGTCGACAGAGCTATACAGATTGAATCCCTGCCTTAGGCTGCCCACTACCTTGGCATTTTAAAGCATATTATGGCATTTCAACTCCAAAAAACACTCAACTTCAAAAATACTCCACTCAATAGAACTCTCTATATACTATTAGGCTTCCAATTAGGCTTCCAATGTATTATCAAAGGCATATGATGACATTCCAAAACATTCCTTACATCAGTGTTTCACAAACTAGGGGTCGCGACTCCACATGGGAAACTCAGATAAAATAAATATGTCGGTAACCTCCGGTAGCCGCTAGATGTGGTTGTAATAAACAGAGCAGTTTCTGTTTTCTTCCTACAAACGTGGCTCTATCTTTCGAACGGTTTAGGTTACTAAATATTATGACCCCTCCACTGAATGATAAGACTCTCAGGAACATGTGTCTTCTGTTTCCCTCTACAATGCCCACAAGCCTCATTAAAACAGAGTGGACAAGACCAGGTACTAAATCAGACTGGGGGGAAAATATCATCAATCTGTTCTTTTCTACACAGAAGCTCATACAACATTATTGCCTGATGATCTTCTGAACTTCCTAATACCTTTCTGATGCATACTTCCTTCAGATGGAAATACTGTCAGACTGATTTGTAACAGACTGTCATAGCCCCCAATTTAAAAAGTTAACACTGGGGCATGATGTAACTGAGTGACTGGGGCATGATGTAACTGAGTGACTGGGGCATGATGTAACTGAGTGACTGGGGCATGATGTAACTGAGTGACTGGGGCAATACTCTGTCTGTCCATTTAGAGGAGGTCCATCCCTTTCATACTAACCTTTAATGTGTTTTTCTGAGCTGTTTTTCTGACTTTCTCATGGATGCAGGGAGCTAATCAATAGGTAATATGGTGAAGGTTTATGAGAGAGAGAAGTCTGGGTTTTAATGTATTCTACTCCTCCACCTGTCCTCATACATAACACACACATCTGTCTCATCCTCATACACAACACACACATCTGTCTCGTCCTCATACACAACACACACATCTGTCTCGTCCTCATACACAACACACACAGGGTTGGTTGGTAAAAAAAAATATATATATATAGTATATAGAAGCCGAATGTGAGAAGCATAAATTGTGCAAATTCTACTGTACATAATGTAATACTGTAAATACAATAATGATTAATTAATAATTAATACAGCTTTACATAGAAACATGAATAACTACTCACATCTTTACATAGAAACATGAATAACTACTCACATCTTTACATAGAAACATGAATAACTACTCACATCTTTACATAGAAACATGAATAACTACTCACATCTTTGCATAGAAACATGACTAACTACTCACATCTTTACATAGAAACATGAATAACTACTCACATCTTTACATAGAAACATGACTAACTACTCACATCTTTACATAGAAACATGACTAACTACTCACATCTTTACATAGAAACATGACTAACTACTCACATCTTTACATAGAAACATGACTAACTACTCACATCTTTACATAGAAACATGAATAACTACTCACATCTTTACATAGAAACATGACTAACTACTCACATCTTTACATAGAAACATGAATAACTACTCACATCTTTACATAGAAACATGAATAACTACTCACATCTTTACATAGAAACATGACTAACTACTCACATCTTTGATTGCGGCGTCTGCCCTTATTATACATTGCCATGACGAACTGGAAATGATTTCATGCGAGTAGAGATGCTCTATTCTAGTCAGAGTCCCAAAATTGGACTGCTGACAGTACTAGACAGGACTCACAGTGCCTCCCTGGACCGTACCATGGCACGCAGATCCGGGGGGGGTTGCCACTTCAGCTACTCCAAATTGAATGGCTCTAAATCTGACCCAAAAATATTTGATAAAAGGACTACAGCATCACACACTCACATACACACACAGTCTGAGTGGATTAATGGACACATGACAATCAATATACACAATGGAATATGGGGGAAAATGCACCAAATTATTTTGTAATCAACATACGGTAGAAATGCTACCAAAAATAATTTACTGAAACTTGTTACAAATGACGGAGTCACCCATGATTCACCAAATTAGATTTTGAAAGAGGAAGCAAAGTACTTTAAGCACGTTTTCATTTCAGTCTCCATCTCCACTAATCAAAGTTAATTGTAAGGATTTTTTTGCTATTAATCATGTAAAATTAACAGCTGTACAGAAAGTGTGAAGACCAAATTACAGAGGAGGAACTTCCTGATGCAATTAAAGCCTAAAGCCTAAAGTCTGGGAAAACTCCAGGGCTGGATGGCATACCAGTTGAGGTATACCAATCCTTTTGTGATGTACTCAGAGGACCGTTATTAGCATGTTTTAACCACTCCTGTACAAATGGTAGATTATCAGATACTCGACAAGAAGTTCTGATTTCATTATTACTGAAACAGGACCCAAGTGGTAAATTATAAAGATCCAGTCCATTTAAAAAATTGGAGGCCCCTTACACTTAAGTGTTTTATAGCAAAATGCATAGCACACAGAATTAAAAAGGTATTGTCGTGTATATTATTCATCCTAATAAGACTGCTGTTTTACATGGACGATACATTGGAGATTATATAAGACAAGTACTGGAAACAATAGAACACTATGACAAATCTGGGAAACCAGGCCTGGTATTCATAGCTGACTTTGAAAAGGCTTTTTATAAAGTATGACTGGAATTGATATATAAACATTTTGGAGAATATCTTATACAATGGGTTAAAGTTATGTATAGTAACCCTAGGTGTAAAATAGTAAATAATGGCTACTTCTCAGCCCGACTAACCGGTGCCTGTATATAGCCTCGCTACTGTTATAGCCTCGCTACTGTTATTTTTCACTGTCTTTTTACTGTTGTTTTTATTTTTTTACTTACCTACTGTTCACCTAATACCTTTTAGAAATTGCACTGTTGGTTAGAGCCTGTAAGTAAGCATTTCATTGTAAGGTCTACACCTGTTGTATTCGGCGCACATGACAAATAAACTTTGATTTGATTTGAAAGTATTAAACTGTCAATAGGAATAAAACAAGGTTGTCCACTATCGGCATATCTATTTATTATGGCTATTGAAATGTTAGCTATAAAATCAGATATAACAATAATATCAAGGGGCTAGAAATCCAGGGCATAAAAACAAAGTTGTTGATTTAATGTTTTCTTTTAAATACACAATTTGGATCCCTCCACATTCTCATAGAGGATGTAGATCATTTTTCTAACCTCTCTGGATTACAACCAAATTATGATAAATGTACTATATTACGTATTTGATCACAAAGAAATACAACCTTTACATTACCGTGTAGTTTACCATTCAAATGGCCTGATGGTGAAGTGGACGTACTCTGTATTAATATCCCAAAACGAAGAAATTATCTCACTACAATACATTTTAATAGCAAGTTAGCAAAAATAGATAAGATCTTGCATGGAAAGGAAAATACCTGTCTATTTGTGGAAAAATCACCATGATTAACTCTTTAGTCATATCCCAGTTTACCTATTTGCTTATGGCCTTGCCTACACTTAGCGACTTGTTTTTAAAATTATATTAGCATTTTTTTATTTTATTTGGAATGGCAAGACAGACAAAATTAAACGGGCCTATTTATATAATGAATATGAACGTGGAAGGCAGAAATGATTCAATATTAGCATTCGATCTCTCACTAAAGGCTTCAGTCCTACAAAAGTTATTCTTAAATCCAAACTGGTTCTCTAGCAGATTAGTAAGAATGTCTCACCCCGTGTTCAACAATGGCCTTTTCCCTTTATTCAGATTACAACCTCTTACTTTCGGTTATTTGAAAATGAAATAATCTCCAAAATATCGCTTTTTTAAAAACAAGCCATAGAAAGTTGGTTGCAATTTCAGTTTAATCCGCCAGAAAAGACGGAACAAATATTGTGGTTAGACTCAAAACAAACACCAATTTCCCTTTGCACAGATAGCATCCATATTGGCCTCAACTTAGTTTGCTGTCAAGGAAAGTGCCAAAATATTTGTACTGATCAATGGTTTCCACTGGCTCACCATTGATAAGAGTCCTCATTGGTGTCAGTGAGCTCCAATAGCCATATGCTTGGTAGAAGTCAATAGCCATATGCTTGGTAAAAGTCAATAGCCATATGCTTGGTAAAAGTCAATAGCCATATGCTTGGTAGAAGTCAATAGCCATATGCTTGGTAGAAGTCAACAGCCATATGCTTGGTAGAAGTCAATAGCCATTTGCTTGGTAGAAGTCAATAGCCATATGCTTGGTAGAAGTCAATAGCCATATGCTTGGTAGAAGACAATAGCCATATGCTTGGTAGAAGTCAATAGCCATATGCTTGGTAGAAGTCAACAGCCATATATGCTTGGTAGAAGTCAATAGCCATATGCTTGGTAGAAGTCAATAGCCATATGCTTGGTTTTCTTAACATTCAGTTCCAAGTAGGAGCGGCCACACCATCCAACAAAGGTCTTCAATAGAAGGTCACATGTCTGTAGTTGTCTAGAACTCTCAAGACCCAGTTTCAGACCAAGATTAGACCTCTTGAAACAGGCTATACCCAAACCACACCTTCAGAGACTCATTGTACCCAGTGTATTGAGACCATATTTTGAATGACTGTCAAATGTTGTAAACTATTCAAATCCAGGTTCATTTCACCATCACACAGAAAGAACAATGAAGCCTGTTGAAAATAGAGGCCTCTGTCTCTCCTGGATGACATCTTCATCGGCTGACCCCGTGCTACACTTTCTTCCACACAAGAAAAGAGGCTCATCATTACTAACTTGTCTCTTTCAATAGCCCACTGACTTTACACGAGTCAATTTGTATTCTCTTGAAGTAGTATAACTTTTCAGTTAGACTGTCCTGGCATCGAGATATTTCTAATCTTTTTCTATACATTTAAAATGCTGCAATATGTAACATTTTGGCCGACCCAACAAAATTCCCATAGAAATGTGACTTTAGATCTGTAATTATCATGGAAAGCAAGTCTAAGAAGCAGAATAGATGTTCTATATGTGTGATTTCTATGCTTCACGTTTTTAAGTTTAGTTTTTGCATCTTTTACTTTGTGTTTTGTACACCAGTTTTAAACAGCTGTAAATTCAATATTTTTTGTTATGGAAAATATATTTCACAATGGTTTAGATGCTAGAATGATTCTATACACTATACTTGCTTGTTTTGTCACATAAACTGAAATTAGGCAAACTATCAGAATTTTTGCAACCAGGAAATGGTAGAGCGATTTCTGCATAGTGCATCTTTAAGAGAGGATAACTATAAATATTATCCGATGAATTATAATACTAATACAGCAGACTGGCAAATCCACTATATTCACAACATGAGATTCAGTTGAGTTACAGTTAAAGATGGAGTCCGCAGTGGGGGAAACAGCTGTCCGCCCCATGGCCGTTGCTATTGTTTTGTTGACGGTGAGGAGGTGGAGGTGAGGAGCGTCGCACAACGTGATAAAATAAATTGCAGTATATACTGTGCTGTTCTATCGCGAGGGTAGTGATGTCCGAGGGGAAAAAACTGTTAGTTGTTTGCAGAAACGTATTTGTTGTTGTAATATCGCAAACGGGCGTGGCAGTTCCACCGATTTAAGGATTTCAGCTTTAAAGTACAAATATCAGATATCACGATTTGTTCTCAGGAAAGATTAACATGAAGCTGTTGAATCTTAGTAAGACAACTACAGCACTTGTCTCACAACTCCATAACTACTCCGTTACCACCACCTAGTGTTCACATTAGGAAAGTGCAGTCCACTCACGTAATTATAACTGTAGCCTGGTTCCAGATCTGTTTGTGCTGTATAACTTCTATGGCAAGACAGCACAAACAGATCTGGGACCAGGCTAGTATAACTGTATTACTACTGCTAAAATCAGTAATATTACAAATCAATCACCATGTCAGAGTGGACTGACATGTAGAGATAGACACTACATTATCCTCCTATTGATTTTAAACTACTTATTAAAATTACAATTCAAGAAAATGTATATTATCCAGAATAAGAACTATCAACTTGATCATACGAATGCAGAGAACTATTTAAGTAACATTTTCATGGATACATATGCAAGGGTTGAAAGAATATGTATACAATTATGATATTTTCTCTAGTCTGGTTCAAGATAACAAAATGCTATGAATTACTGCCAAACCTGCATAAGTCTCTGGAAATGTGTTTGTTAAAAACATACATGTATAAACCTCAATCAGGACAATACACTTGGAATGCATACTAACCTACACCCAAATAATACACAAGAATCAATGCACAATCCTGTACTGTAGTTATAATAACAGACACAACAAGGCGCTCAAGCACCATTAGAGAGCTCTCCTCTCCTGTCAGAATGGCACAAGGCAAGCAGAAAACCTCTGGGTTTCAGAAATAAATGACCAAAACCAAAGAACATCTTACCTCATACTCCAATCAAATCAAATTTTATTTGTCACATTTCTCCAAAAAGTACGATCTTTTTAAACTTCCGACTTCAACTGTATATATATATATATATATATATATATATATGAATTTAAAAAAATTGACTCTTAGAATGTTTGAGTCAAAATGACTGCTCATTGGCTCAAAGGGGGGTCCCTTGAGGACCAGCTTTTCTACTGTTAAAAAACTTTACTTCCACTTGATGGAGCATGTCTTGTGCAATGGAATGAATGGAATAGTCCAAAAAGTATACTGAACGAAAATATAAAGGCAACATGCAACAATTTCAAAGATTTTACTGAGTTACAGTTCATATGAGGAAATCAGTCAATTGAAATAAATTCATTAGGCCCTAATCTATGGATTTCACATGACTGGGCAGGGGCGCAGCCATGGGTGGGCCTGGGAGGGCATAGGCCCACCCACTTGGGGCCAGCCCCAGCCATTCAGAATTAGTTTTTCACCACAAAAGGGCTTTATTACAGACATAAATGCGCAGACCAGCTGGCTGGAGTGTTTACGGACATATTCAATCTATCTCTATCCTTGTCTGCTGTCCCCACTTACTTCAAGATATCCACCATTGTTACTGTACCCAAGAAAGCAAAAGGTAGCTGAACTAAATGACTATCGCCCCGTAACACTTCTGTCATCATGAAGTGCTTTGAGAGACTAGTCAAGGATCATATCACCTTTTACCTTACCTGACAACCTAGACCCACTTAAATTTGCTTACCGCCCCAATAGATCCACATACGATGCAATCGCCATCGCACTGCACACTTCCCTATCCCATCTGGACAAGAGGAATACCTATGTAAGAATGCTGTTCATTGACTATAGCTCAGCCTTCAATACCATAGTACCCTCTAAGCTCATCATTAAGCTCGGGCCCTGGGTCTGTACCCAACAAAATTAAGGAGTTGATCATGGACTTCAGGAAACAGCAGAGGGAGCACGCCCTTATCCACATCGACGGGATCGCAGTAGAGAAGGTGGAAAGCTTCAAGTTCCTTGACGTACACATCACTGACGATCTGAAATGGTCCACCCACACTGACAGCGTGGTGAAGGAAGGCGCAACAGTGCCTCTTCAACCTCAGGAGGCTGAAGAAATTCGGCTTGACCCTCAGGAACTTTTACAGATGCACAGTTGAGAGAATCCTGTCGGGCTGTGTCACCGGCCGGTACGGCAACTGCACCGCCCGCAACGGCAGGGTTCTCCAGAGGGTGGTACGGTCTGCACCACGCATCACGGGGGCACACAATCTGGAGTCGGTAGATATCTTTATCTGGATCAAAATACTCTCAGTTCCTGTTAGCTTCCCCCAGTATGATTGAGTGTGTATATTATTTGCATATGCCACTTAAAGTCATTGTGATGGAAATAGGAGCCCTGGCTGGTGAAATTAACCTGAGTGAATGAATAGAAAGCCTGAGCTCCGTCTCTCATATGGCTATTAAATTCACTCAAGCATTCAAGCCTCTCCTCACCTGCTGGCCAAGCCCACAGCAGTATCATGATCACGAACATAAGCACATGCACACAAACACACAGACACACACACACTCACACATACACACAAACATAAACACACACACATCTTTTGTGATCTGGGAAAATGCAATTCACTGCATCTGCTATTTATTCTGCAGCTTTGCTCTTTTTTAGCCCTTTCCTACCCCTACAAGTAAGTGTGTGTGTGTGTGTGTGTGTGTGTGTGTGTGTGTG
>QNTS01000712.1:267915-307012 GCA_003317085.1 Hucho hucho | reverse complement strand
CCCTCTCTCTGGGAGTTAGAGACAGACCCCTCTCTCTGGGAGTTAGAGACAGACCCCTCTCTCTAGGAGTTAGAGACAGACCCCTCTCTCTGGGAGTTAGAGACAGACCCCTCTCTCTGGGAGTTAGAGACAGACCCTCTCTCTGGGAGTTAGAGACATAACCTCTCTCTGGGAGTTAGAGACATAACCTCTCTCTGGGAGTTAGAGACAGACTCTGGCCCTGGGAGATAGAGATCCTCTCTCTGGCCCTGGGAGATAGAGACAAAATGTAGGACTCTGTCCCCAGCAGAGGCTACCATCCCCCGGTTTCACACCTCTGTCCTTGGCTACTCCATTGCTAGGGGGTTGCCAAGTGCCCTTCCAAAACACTCTCCCTGGAGTCATGTGACCTGGTCAGCCAGCCACATGCTGTACCTGGTGGGGATCTCAAACCCCCAACACAGTCTGTTCTTTAGTTGGACATAGAGGTCCAGAGAGACCAAAGGTCAGAAGAACTCTGCACCACCTCAACACAATTCACCACTGGACCCTTCCTACAAGGACAAGCCTCCACCCTGGACTTCCTAACCGTGTGTCACTGACCATAATCCACTGTCACTACCACTAGTCTCCTCTTCCTGTTTTGTGGTGTGTCTGTTTGGTGTGAGGTAATACAGTGTGGATTGTAACTGTCTCCTACTGGTCCTTTCTGTCCTCTAACCGGGACAGATGTACCTAGAATTTAAACCAGCGCCTCTTTCAGAGCCCACACATGGTGACGCTCTGTTTCAAGTAGAAAGGGAAGGGAAGGGAAAGGGGGGTACCTAGTCAGTTGTACAACTGAATGCCTTCAACTGAAAGGTGTTGAAATGTGTTTAAAAAAAAAAATACATTAAGGGTGTGAAAGTCAAAACGTTTGAACAACATTTAATTCTTAACATTAAGAAAAAAATCCCGGTGTTTTTCTAAACAAAACTAAAATCATAGTGTAGTTAACCCAAAAGGACCTCTAACACGTCCCGATCAGCATCATAAAGGATTTTTTTTTTAACAGGCCTATCTAACTCAACAATGCTGCATCGTTAAGTAAGAGGGGATATGCAGGACCTTTCAAATGATTTGCCAGATATAAACGCTCTGCACGTCATCATGGTTAACAGTTGGAAAGTTGCGTCTCTCTCATCAATATCAGTGTTTATTCCCTTTATGAATGAATAGATTACTTTTACATTTTTATGTCAAATCACCAGTTGGCAACCCATCCCGTACAGGATTATTTGACACATAAACAAACATTACAGTGATTCACAGCGATAATTCAGTGATAATTCTTCCCTTTTTTAACCAATAGATATCCATATTTGGCACGCGTTTTCTTTTGTTCTGTGTTTGATTTGTGAGTTTAAACTTGGTAGGCAGGCTTTTGTTAAACATGGGACAAAGTAGGCCCCTATAGACTAATGAATACGCAATTTGACTTCATCAAACCAATGGTTTTTGTTGCATATTTCAGTCTGGAACCTGCCTAGGTTTAGGAAGGGGGGGTGTAACATAATCTACATGGCACACTACAGCGGCGCACTTCGCAAAAAAAGCCTAAAATAGACGAGACGCATTTATTATTCCTAACTGCAGCGCATGGTTGGAACTTGTATTTCCCTACTGTAATCAACCAGTCCATTTAGAATTTGTTTTAAAGCTGTCGTGATTTGGCAAAGAATGTATCTTGTCTACAGTTTTGTTCAGTGCATCCTGTCAGTTAGACACGTCTTTATAGGCAGTCATTTCTGTAGGCGTAATGGGAGGTACGCAGCGCACGTGTGTAGAGGGAGAGGTGAATGTAGGGAGAAGAACTGTGATCACCTGGCTACGTTTATTTTTTGTTGTTGTGAGTCGCTAATACACATAACAAATGGAACACAAGAGTTAAGGTAAACGAACGGTTGTTTTAAGGGACTTCCAGATGCCGCCCTACTGTATGACTGCCACCTAGCGGCCATACCACACAATAGGATTTGAAGTGGAATTTTACGACATTTTATTTTATTTTTTTAAACAGAAAACCACAAATAAATGTCTGTTTAATTTGTAAAGATTTGTTTTTATTTGTCACATCCCTGCATTAAACCACATACTTCTATGCACTTTCTCTCTCTCTCTCTACAACACATCTTCACCGTGTTACTTATTGATTAGCTCCCTGCTTCCTCCATGAAAAATGAGAAAGCCTGTCTAGTCCTCTTCTCTTATTAAATATGAACTAGAGTCCAGAAGGTCACAGCTGATATTCTATCCTGCTTACCATCTATCTGAAGCCATAGTGTTATGTTAGTGTGAGGGTGCAGTGTGACTGCAAGGTTGAAGATGGAATCCGCAGTAGGGGGAAACAGCGCCACTGGCCACCCCACCACCATTGTTATTGTTTTAGTTGTCGAGCTGAGGAGCGTCGTGCAGCACGGTAAAACAACAATCTGTACATATTGGTTAGTGTTTTAGTTGTCGAGCTGAGGAGCGTCGTGCAGCACGGTAAAACAACAATCTGTACATATTGGTTAGTGTTTTAGTTGCCGAGCTGAGGAGCGTCGTGCAGCACGGTAAAACAACAATCTGTACATATTGGTTAGTGTTTTAGTTGTGCTCGACTCCTCGCAGCACGTCGTGCCATTTTGTTGTTAGACATGTATAACCAATCACAAAATCAACTCGAGCTGAGGAGCGTCGTGCAGCACGGTAAAACAACAATCTGTACATATTGGTTAGTGGTTTAGTTGTCGAGCTGAGGAGCGTCGTGCAGCACGGTAAAACAACAATCTGTACATATTGGGCTCTTCTATCAACGAGCGATGATGTCAGAGGGGAAAACACTGTGTTTGTTGTTTGCAGTAGCGTCTTTGGTGTTTTAATCTCACAAATGGACGAGGCTGTTTCACCATGAAGGATTCCAGCTTTAAAGTTCAGTGATGGGCCATAGTGCTCTCCTCATTCAGAGATGTATTAAATACACAATCTGGGATATTTCCTGCTGTTCATTTCAAATGATATACTGTACCATATGTAAAAGAGTGGTTGCATACATTTCCCCAGCTCCATCCCTCAGCTAACCAAACAATGGAGCAGGGGTCAGGCTGTAGAAATGACATATTGTGCTTTTAAATGACTCCAGGGCTAATAGAGCTGAGGCTTAAATGGCCCTTTATGATAAATGTGTGTTAATTTGTACCAGATTTTCATTCGTATCACATTCATAATTAGCTGTGGTGATACGTCGACATTCTAGAAATTCAAATGTTACACGTGACAGTATTCAGATCCATATGATTCAGTGGCAACCTGTCATTCAGGGCAGAGCCTGTTTTGAGCCCCACCTGTTTAAAAAAACACACATATATATATATATATATATATATATCTACACAGTACCAGTCAAAGGTTTGGACACACCTACTCATTCAAGGGTTTTTATTTATTTTTTATATTGTAGAATAATAGTGATTACATCAAAACTATGAAATAACACATATGGAATCATGTAGTGACTAAAAAAGTGTTAAACAAATGAAAATATATTTTATATTTGAGATTCTTCAAAGTAGCCAACCTTTGCCTTGATGACAGCTTTGCACACTCTTGGCATTCTATCAACCAGCTTCACCTGGAATGCTTTTCCAACAGTCTTGAAGGAGTTCCCACATATTCTGAGCACTTGTTGGGATGCTTTTCCTTCACTCTGCGGTCCAACTCATCCCAAACCATCTTAATTGGGTTGAGGTCATCTGATGCAGCACTCCATCACTCTCCTTCTTGGTCAAATAGCCCTTACACAGCCTGGAGGTGTGTTGGGTCATTGTCCTGTTAAAAAACAAATGATAGTCCCACTAAGCGCAAACCAGATGGGATGGCGTATTGCTGCAGAATGCTGTGATAGCCATGCTGGTTAAGTGTGCCTTGAATTCTGAATAAATCACAGACAGTGTCAACAGCAAAGCACCCCCACACCATCACACCTCCTCTTCCATGCTTCACGGTGGGAACCACACATGCGGAGATCATCCGTTCACCTACTCTGCATCTCACAAAGACATGCCGGTTGGAACCAAAAATCTCAAATTTGGACTCATCAGACCAAAGGACAGATTTCCACCGGTCTAATGTTCATTTCTCGTGTTTCTTGGCCCAAGCAAGTCTCTTCTTATTATTGGTGTCCTTTAGTAGTGGTTTCTTTGCAGCAATTCGACCATGAAAGCCTGATTCACGTAGTCTCCTCTGAACAGTTGATGTTGAGATGTGTCTGTTACTTGAACTCTGTGAAGCATTTATTTGGGCTGCAATTTCTGAGACTGGTAACTCTAATGAACGTATCCTCTGCAGCAGAGGTAACTCTGGGTCTTCCTTTCCTGTGGCGGTCCTCATGAGAGCCAGTTTCATCATAGCACATGATGGTTTTTGTGACTGCTCTTGAAGAAACTTTCAAAGTTCTTGACATTTTCCAGATTGACTGACCTTCATGTCTTAAAGTAATGACAGACTGTCGTTTCTCTTTGCTTATTTGAGCTGTTTTTGCCATAATATGGACTTGGTCTTTTACCAAATAGGGCTAACTTCTGTATACCACCCCTACCTTGTCACAACACAACTGATTGGCTCAAACGCATTAAAAAGAAAAGAAATTCCACAAATTAACTTTTAACAAGGCTCACCTGTTAATTGAAATGCATTCCAGGTGACTACCTCATGAAGCTGGTTGAGAGAATGCCAAGAGTGTGCAAAGCTGTCATCAAGGCAAAGGTTGGCTACTTTGAAGAATCTCAAATATAAAATATATTTTCATTTGTTGAACACTTTTTTAGTCACTACATGATTCCATATGTGTTATTTCATAGTTTTGATGTAATCACTATTATTCTACAATATAAAAATAAATAAAAACCCTTGAATGAGTAGGTGTGTCCATATTCAAGGCTTAACACACCTTGAATATGGCTGGTGTCAGTAAACGTCGGCAAAAAAACATGATTAAATTATTGCCAGCAGCACAGTTACCGTCACCAACACTCTGGATAATATGAAAACTGCCTAACCAGCTCTGATGGGTGACTAAAATGGTCAGAGTGGGGTGTTCATTTGTGTCTGGAAGTAGCTAGCAAACTAGCCAACGTTAGCCAGTTAGCTTGGGTGCTTGCCTGCTGTTGTGAGGTCAGAACGCTCGGATCAACCCTACTCCTCGACCAGAGTGTCCAGTGTGCGCTCTGAACGCTCCGAGAGCGAAACACTCTGGATTTACGAATGGACAATCTGACAGCACAGTTGCAGTCACCAACGCTCTGGATAACATAAAAACAACCTAACCAGCACTGCTAGGGCGAGTAATGTTCAGTGAGCTGTTCTCTCATTTGTGTCTGGAAGTAGCTAGCATGTTAGCCAATTAGCTTGACTGCTGCTGTTAGTACAGAACGCTCGGATCAACTCTTAAAGAGATGGGTCGGGCTACAGCTTAAGAGGTTGTGAACGGTGCTGAATGGATGTAGACAAAGAAGAGCTCTCCAGTTGGTACCAAAACATTCAAAGGTCATTTTCTCAAAAGTGAGGTTGCAAGTTAATCAACTTTCAAAGCAGAATTACTTTCCCATTGTTCCTCAAATGCAGTATTTGATATACCATTATGTAGCTCTGTGTCTCTGCTTTCATCCAATGTAAAAAACACAATTTCAAATTTTGATACATAATACTGAATCAAGGCAGTCACAAATAGTTATATTGACTACGTCGGTCCTAGCTCACTCATTAATGTCTTAATCAAAATTACGGATTGCCTTTTATCCGCTCATCGTTCCAATGTGCCATAGTTTTTACATCTCAATTGTCAGTAGAAACCACAATTGTTTAAGCAATTCAGCCATATCAGCTATGTGTTTTTTTAAAGGCAGTAAATGAAGCTGAATGAACTGTTTCGCTGCCAGACAAGGCTCCGCTGGTAGCCTGGTGTAGCGGTGGTAAGGATTCACTCCATAGTGTTGAAAAGAAAGCTCTGCTGTTGGGACAGCTTTATGTAGGTCCTAACAGTTTTTGGGCACAGCTTGTCGCTGTTATAGTGCAATTAATGTATTGTTTAGTGTTGTGTTGTGTAGGGGCTTTTCTGGCATGCATCTAAAAAGAAATGTGGGGATTTTGCCCCACCAAGATTTACATGCTAAAATTGCCACTCATACTTGATGCAATGTACTGTATGCCTCTCTTGTACTCTGCATCAGTGGATCCACTCTGAAATAGCTTGTCCTTTGGAACTAATGATTCATTCAACAATTCAAGAGGCCTCGACAGTGAGTCCAATTGAGAGGCACAAGAACAGTAGAACAGCTGAAGAGAAGCACAGTACAATCACTGATGTGATATCAACAACAACTCCATAGGTATCTTCTTACCACAATACAGACCCAACATATTCCTTGCCTGCAATCCACGAGCAAAAAAAAGAAGTTACCCAGGGGCTGTCCAGCGATGACCCTGGCGTTCTCCCTTGCTACAGCCACTCGCGCGTTCCTCTCGCTGCCGTACTGGACGAAGGCAAAGCCCTTGTGGACGGAGCAACCCACGATCCTGCCGTACTTGGCGAAGAGGGCCTCGATGTCGGCCTTGGTGACCGCTGCCGTGTTGAGGTTGCCGATGAAGACTCTGGAGTTGAGGGAGCGTGGGTCATTCTTGTTGGTCACGTTGCTGGTGGGAGTCTTACCAGTCATCCTACTGTACCCTGACCAACTGACCGAGGAGGAGAGAAGAGACGTCAGAGTGTGTAGGGTGGGTGGTTGTGTAGGGGGGGAGTGTGTGTGTGTGTGTGTTTGTGTGAGAGAGAGTCTTTCCAGTCATCCTACCACACCGTGCTGAAATGACAGAAAAGAGATGTCAGGGTCAGATACTGTCAGGGTCAGACCCTGTCAGGGCCAGATAATGTCAGGGCCAGATACTGTCAGGGCCAGATACTGTCAGGGCCAGATACTGTCAGGGCCAGATAATGTCAGGGACAGATAATGTCAGGGACAGATACTGTCAGGGCCAGATACTGTCAAGTTAAAGTATTTCAAGTTTATTTGCCATTATGAATTCATTGGAAATCTGAGATCACTCAAGCAAGCTCTCACAAAATGTTTTCACACTTGGTCCCTTTCAGCCATTTTGTGCAAACTCAGTGCGTCTCTCTTAATGTTTTCTGCAGTGTGAACACTCCAATGGAACTCAAACCAAAAGAGGTCCCCTAAAGTGAACCGAACCGAGACCATCTCGAGAGGTGGTCTGAGTTCGATTCGCTTGAATTACGTGGTCTGGTTCCCTTTTTTGGGGCAATGTGAACATAAAGCTCCCGAGGTTCGCTTGTCATTATTCCTGCACCACACACTAGACTACTGCAACACTGTTTCCCCTGACGTAATCCCTCAGACAGAAGATGATGATGTGCAGGTTTGTGGGAAAAAAACGTGTGCTGTTTTTGTATATTGATTAGCGATTGTCAAGGGTGCACAGAAATTCTAAAATATGTGTGGAGTTTTGTACTGGCACGATGTTCAGATTATTTGTTTGCCATATGTGATCTATAGGCTGACAGCTTCATAAACTGTTTTTGGGGTAGGAATAGTGTGAGGAGAGAACGACATATTTGGATAGAATCACAACTAGGGTATAAAATCAAGGTCTTTGCTACATAATTATTATGTAGGGACCTCCCAACTCTGATGTTACCCCATTGAAGTTGATATTTAAAATGGTTAATGTACGGGTTAAGGTTAAAGTTAGGGTAGGGGTTCGGGTTAGGATTTAGGGTAGGGACATCCTAAGGATCCCGGATAGCATTTCCCACAAAATCAAGCCTAGCTCTTAAAATGGAAGTATCCTACATTCAGTGTACAATTGTCAATTACAGCATTATTTAATCTGCAGTATTCTTCTGCTATTTATTCTCTTACCAATAATATTTACATGTAAATATTATCTTGTGATTATAATAATTATGTCTAATATTTTTTTTTTTTAATTGATCTTGTCTCATCGCTGCAACTCCCCAAAGTGCTCAGGACGCGAAAGTCGAGTCATGCGTCCACAACACCCGCCAGCTTCACCCGGAAGCCAACCGCACCAATTTGTCGTTCAACTGACAACCGAGGTCAGCCTGAAGGTGCCCGGATGCCACAAGGAGTTGCTAGAGCGCGATGAGCCAAGCCATTTTCTAACAAATGTATCATTGGAGCCCCTAAGAGAATACTTAATTTTCTCAAGCTTTAGGAAGAAAATTACATCGTTGAGCCATTGAGAAGTAGAGGGGGGCTGAGCAGACTTCCACTGGAGAAGAATTCTACGTCGAGCTAATAAGGATGTAAAAGCAACAATATTGGCATGTTCAAAGAGAACAAGTATTCTGGAATACCAAAAACAGCTATCAAGGGACAAGGCTGCAGGTTAATTTCAAGCACCTCAGATAAAGTTTTAAAAATAGAATCCCAGTAATTTTGTAGTTTAGAGCATTGAATGAACATGTAACTAAGGTCACATGGTGAGACATGACATCTAGCACACTCATCATTTACATTTGGATACATGTCAGACAATCTGGATTTAGAAAAATGCACCCTATGTAAAACCTTAAATTGTATGAGACCAAGACGAGCACAAGATGTAGTGGAGCGTACTCTATCAATCGCCTCATCCCACCACTCCTGTGTAAATTCAAGACCCATTTCCCATTCCCAAGCAGATTTAATTTTGTTGGTGGAGTATTTGTCCAATGACAAAATACACAGATAGATCTGTGAAATGACTGCTTTCTGTCGAGGTAATAGAGTCAATATGCCATCCCAGGGTTGGCAAGGCAGTGGAGCAGGGAAGCCAGAAAATTGGGAGGAGACACAATGCTAATTTGAAGGTAACGCAAAAAGTGAGATGGAGGCAAAGAGTATTTAGAGGCCAGGTTGGGAAAACTAGAAAAAATTATATTTGCATAAACAGTTGAAGTCGGAAGTTTACATACACTTAGGTTGGAGTCATTAAAATTAGTTTTTCAACCACTCCACACATTTCTTGTTAACAAACTATAGTTTTGGCAAATCGGTTAAGAAATCTACTTGTGCATGACACAAGTAATTTTTCCAACAATTGTTTACAGACAGATTATTTTACTTATAATTCACTGTATCAATATTCCAAAGGGTCAGAAGTTTACATACACTAAGTTGACTGTGCCTTTAAACAGCTTGGAAAATTCCAGAAAATGATGTCATGGCTTTAGAAGCTTCCAATAGGCTAATTGACATAATTTGTGTCATTTGGAGGTGAACCTGTGGATGTATTTCAAGGCCTACCTTCAAACTCAGTGCCTCTTTGCTTGACATCATGGGAAAATCAAAAGAAATCAGCCAAAAATTGTAGACCTCCACAAGTCTGGTTCATCCTTGGGAGCAATTTCCAAACGCCTGAAGGTACCACGTTCATCTGTACAAACAATAGTACGCAAGTATAAACACCATGGGACCACGCAGCCATCATACCGCTTAGGAGGGAGATGCGTTCCGTCTCCTAGAGATTAAAGTACTTTGGTGCGAAAAGTGCAAATCAATCAGCAAAGGACCTTGTGAGGATGCTGGAGGAAACGGGTACAAAAGTATCTATATTCACAGTAAAATGAGTCCTATATCGCCATAACCTGAAAGGCCGCTCAGCAAGGAAGAAGCCACTGCTTCAAAACCGCCATAAAAAAAACAGATAACCCCGTTTGCAACTGCACATGGGACAAAGATCGTACTTTTTGGAGAAATGTCCTCTGGTCTGATGAAACAAAAATAGAACTGTTTGGCCATAATGACCATCGTTATGTTTGGAGGAAAAAGGGGGAGGCTTGCAAGCCAAAGAACATCATCCCAACCGTGAAGCACGGGGTGGCAGCATCATGTTGTGGGGGTGCTTTGCTGCAGGAGGGCTGGTGCACTTCACAAAATAGATGGCATCATGAGGGAGGAAAATTAAGTGGATATATTGAAGCAACATCTCAAGACATCAATCAGGAAGTTAAAGCTTGGTCGCAAATGGGTCTTCCAAATGGACAATGACCCCAAGCATACTTCCAAAGTTGTGGCAATATAGCTTAAGGACAACAAAGTCAAGGTATTGGAGTGGCCATCAGCCCTGACCTCAATCCTATATAAAATTAGTGGGCAGAACTGAAAAAGTATATGCGAGCAAGGAGGCCTACAAACCTGACTCAGTTACACCAGCTCTGTCAGGAGGAATGGCAAAAATTCACCCAACTTATTGTGGGAAGCTTGTGGAAGGCTATCTGAAACGTTTCACCCAAGGTAAACAATTTAAAGGCAATGCTACCAAATACTAATTGAGTGTACTTCTGACCCACTGGGAATGGGAATAAATAAATAAAAGCTGAAATAAATCATTCTCTCTACTATTATTCTGACATTTCACATTCTTAAAATAAAGTGGTGATCCTAACTGAGCTAAGACAGGGAATTCTTACTAGCATTAAATGTCAGAAATTGTGAAAAACTGAGTTTAAATGTATTTGGCTAAGGTGTATGTAAACCTCCGACTTCAACTGTAAGTCTTGGAAGGATTTAATACCTTTCCTTGTCCAGTAAGAGAAAGCATTATCTATTAGAGAAGAGAGGAATAAGTGATTCTTATCAATAGGACCCATAGTAGATGCAGTGGAGAATTTAAAATGTTGTCGAAACTGGTACCAAATCTTAAGTGTGGAAAGCACTACAGGATTGTGAGTATAGCGAGAGGGCGATGTTGGGAGAGAAGAGCAGAGTAAATCAGAAAGAGAAGAAGAAATACAAGAATGTGCCTCTAGGTGGCACCATGGGGTAACTGGAGCATGTAACCAGAATGGCAATTTCTGAACGTTGGCTGCCCAGTAATAGTATAAAAAGTTGGGCAGTGCCAGCCCTCCACTAAACTTGCATCTCTGAGGTAAAGATCTACTGACTCTGGGTAAATTTCCTCCCCACATAAATGTGGTAACAGCCTGATTGACTGACTTTAAAAAACACTTTTGTAAAAACAATGGGATAGATTGAAATAGATAAAGGAATTTGGGTAAACTGTTCATTTTTACAGCATTAATCCTTCCTATACGTGATAGTGGTAAGCTACCGCATCTCTGAAAATCAGTTTTCATTTGCGCAAGAAGGGGAGTAAAGTTTGCGGAAAAAATAGCATGTAATGAACGAGTTACATTCACTCCAAGGTATATGAAACCAGAGTGGCTAAACTGAAAGGGCAAGTCTGTCTGCTGGAGCTGTAGCGCTGATGGATTGATTGGGAAGCACTCACTTTTCTGGAGATTCAGCTTGTAACCGGAGAAGGACCCAAAGTTCTCCAGAATAGAAAGGATTGAAGGTAAACAGGTTACACGGTTATTTACATAGGTTATCATTATATGCAGATGATTTGTTACTCTATGTTCAACTCCTTCCCGTGCTACACCTTGGAAAGAGGAGGATGCCCGCAAAGCTACTGAAAGGGGCTCAATGGCAACGGCGAATAATAAATGGGACAGTGGGCAGCCTTGGCGTGTCCCATGTTCCAGGGCAAAATAATCAGAACAGGTGTCATTGGTACAGACACTGGCCTGGGGAGATGTATACAAGAGACAGATCCATGAGCTAAATCTGTCCCCAAATCCATTTTTTAAGAACAGCAAATTGGTACTCCCACTCAATTCTGTTGAATGCCTTCTCTGCGTCTAGGGAGATTACCACCTCAGGGGAGTTGAAGAATTGTTTAGAATAAATAATGTTAAACAGCGTACGTATGTTAAAAAATGAATATCTGTCCTTTATAAAGCCGGTTTGTTCCTGTGATATGAGTCCTGTTAAGACTACTTCCAGACGCCTCGCTAGCACCTTCACCAGCACCTTCACCAGCACCTTCGCCAGCACCTTCACATCCACATTAAGGAGACTTAGAGGCCTAAATGAAGAACCGGAAGTGGGGTCTTTCCCCTTCTCAAGGAGAAGCGCTATTGAAGCCTGTGTTAGGGTAGGTGGCAGCGAGCCACGTTCCAGTGATTCATTATACATAGATAAAAGTAAAGGGGCTAACTTGGTATAGAATTTTTTAAAGAACTCAGATGGAAACCCATCAGGCCCTGAAGCCTTGTTGCTCTGCATTGACTTGATAGACTGAATAACTTCTTCAAGGCTGAGAGGAGAATCAAGGTCATCTGCAGTATCAGCCTCAACTGTGGGAGTCTCCAGTTCACTCAAAAATGTAGTCATATTGGCAGTATCTGTTGGAAATTCAGATGTATACAGGGAGGAATAGAAAGATTTTAAGGTGTCATTGATCCCCGTAGGGTCAGAAATCAAGCTATGAGTGGAATCTTTAATTTGGGGAATCAGACGGGTAGCAGCACTGCGTTTTAATTGGTGTGCGAGCAGACGACTTGCCCTGTCGCCATATTCATAGTAGGTACCACGTGAATGCAATAGTATCCGTTCTGCATCTGTAGTGGACAAGAGGTTTAATTCAGATTGTAAGTTCAAGCGTTGCTTATATAGCTCTGGAGACGGCGTCAAGGCATATTGGTGGTCTGAGTCAAGGATGGCTTTAGTGAGTTCTTCTAGTTTAGCGTTCCGAGTTTTGTTTAAATGAGAAGAATAATAAATAATTTATACTCTAAGATTGACCTTAAGTGGTTCCCATAAGAGAGAATGAGAGGTTGAGCTTGTCTGATTTGAAAAAAGAAAATGATCAATCGAAGTGGAGATAACGTTACAGAAGTCTGCATCAGACAGGAGAAGAGAATTGAATCTCCAGAGAGGAGTACGAGTTTGTCCTGATTGGACTATGTCGAGGGCTAAAGGTCCATGGTCAGAAATTACAATGGGTAAATATTCCGAAGAGGTGACATTTGGAAGTAACTTATGATCAATAAAGAAATAGTCAATACGAGAAAAAGAATTGTGTACATGTGAAAAGAAAGAATACTCTCTTGCCTGGGGATTCTGAACCATAAAATCTGAGGACTTTGACATAACAGAGGGAGACATAGTTCTGTGGTTGGAGCGGTCTGAAGCTGGGCTAATAACACTGTTCAGATCCCCGCCAAATATCAAAATATGGGTGTTCAGAGAAGGGATTTTACCCAGCACCCCATTGGCAAATTCAACATTATCAAAATTGGGAGCATATACATTGACCAATACTACAGGTGTGTGCCAAATGGTGCCAGTTATGATTAAATATCTCCCATTACTGTCTGAAATAACATTAGTAGTAGAGAAGTGTATTCTTTTACTAAACAAAATTGCAACCCCTCTGGCTTCAGAGTTAAAGTCTGAATGGAAAACCTGACTAAACCTGGAGTTTTATAGCCTTGAGTGATCTTCAATGTGTAAATGGGTCTCTTGTAAAAATACCACATCTGCTTTTAGCTTTTTCAAATGAGAGAAGACCCTAGACCTCATGACAGGATTGTTTATTGCCTTAGTATTCCAAGATAAACACTTTATAGGATTAGGCCAACCTATAGTACTATTATTAGCATTGTTAGCCATCTAAAATATTGAAATGAAAAAGATGTGAAAACAGACCAAGCATTTGCAAAGATAACAGAGAAAACTGATGAAAAAAGCAAAGAAAAATAATCATAATAATACAAAAATAGGACCGAAAAAGGTCACTCCCCCTCCCCTCCTACCAAAACCCAAAGTCTATTTCCCCAGCGAATGGAGACAGCAGGTTGAAGTTTGCGCAGCTTCGGTGCATATAAACAGAAAACCTTCCTATCCTAACACGGAGAGGCTCCATAGCACCAGTTGTGAAATACATTTGAAAAGGCATTCACAAAACGGTAAAGTAGGTCAACAGAGAACCAAAACAAACACCCCATAACAGTGAAACGGAACTGTCCTGACTCAGGGAGTCTTCAATCAGTGCAATACGTATACAATGTGTCTTAAGGATGGACAAATAAGTGTCGCACAGTATGTTAGCCTGTTACAAAAAAGAAAAGGGGCTGAGTGTCCATACATGTACGAATGATCAATATGGCGTAAAGTGGTGAAAAGTCCTTCAGTAAGTGTCTAGATGAAAATAAAGAAAAAACCAACAGAGGAAAGCTCTGCAAAAGCCTGGAATGGTAGCCATGCCACTACGTTAGCCATCTAGCCAAATTAAAAGGACCTCCCAAATGTGTAGCTTATAAATGACAACCACACAAGACAGTATTACCCATTTTTATCAGAGTTCAATAACGTTAGTGTTTCTGCCGAGTAGAAAAGGAATAGCAACAGGGAGAGAAAAAAAATGCCCTGCCCTAAAAGTCAAACATACCTTTGACTTAGAGGCTAGGCTATGCATGCTACCTGGAAAAATAGTAGATCATAGATCCAAGATACGGCTCAGAAGTGACTGTCGAACCAACGCTGGGCGTCCTCGTGGGAGTCGAACTGTAGCTTCCCCCTGGCATGTTCAATGTGCAGATGTGCAGGGAAGCGGAGTGAGAATTACACTTTTTTCTCATGAAGTTTGCGTTTCACATCAAGGAATTTATCTCTTTTCTTGGTGACATTCGAGCTGAGATCAGGAAAGATGAACACCTTGCGTTCGCAGAAGTGTAGCTGGTCTCTTCCCTGCCTCTGGAGGATGCGCTCCTTGTCACCGTAGTAGTGAAAAGGACGATAAACACTAGGCTTGGAGTTGTCGTCTCCACCTGCTGGAGAGGGGCCAATTCGGTGGGCTCTATCCAGCTTCGGGGGTGATGGAATGATGGCCGGACCCAGCACATGCGCAAAGAATTCTGACATGAGTGTGACAGCATGAGGCTCTGTAACAGTTGGACTGGAGTCGGCGCCATTATTACCATTCACGTTTGCCATCGCAGTTGAAACGTTAGTTACAGGTCTTCTGCCCCTCAGGTCGTGTGACATTTGAATCAAAAAGGTAACTTATGAACTCATCAATCAAATAAATATATGATATGTAAGAAAGTGGAATGCGAAGTATAAATTTGGCAAAATTAACTAATGCATAGGAGCCTCGTCCATGAGTTTCTTCTCCATTCACATGCTAATCCGGAACTCTCCCATGTCTCATCTTTTAACTAAATGACATCTATTCCTTCCAAAAATAGCAATGTGAACGCAAAGAGGACTCAGACCACAAAATAGGTGAAGTGACCTGGCAAAAGAGTTGAGTCCTCATTCAAAGGCAAGGACAGTGTAAACACAAAGAGAACTGAGTTCACTGAGATCGGTTCTATTTAAGAGGACTATATGTGAAAACACCCTGAGGTCTGTCTGATTTTGCATTCAGAGCCACGTCTCTCCTCAGCTGTCACACGCGGCAACGTTATCCTGCTTTTCACAGTCACAGAATATAAAGAATGGCAAGACAGAAAAACAGACAAACTGATCTGTGACCAGGCTAATGAACCTAACCTGAAAGTTAAGGTTGGCGAGCCCTGCTCTGTAGAACACTGCAGATGATGAGTAGGTGTGAACTGTAGAGTGCAATAGATGTGCTCTGCTCTCTAATCTAAACCTACTCACTCTGTTGGCCATGTCACAGTTCCAGTCTGAGGTTTACAGTGGTGAGTCCATTAGCTGACTAATCAACCATCCAGGGCTCCTGTCATAAGTGCTTTTAATGGGAGAAGAGAGCTGTCTCAGAGCTGTCTGTCTGTTCACTGAACTGGGCTAGCTACTGTATGAGAGAGCTAATCTCTCCAGCGACACTTCATTACAGTCATTAGGGGTCCTGAGGTCAGTAACCATCATTAAAGCGGCAATCAGCAGTTGAAACAATAACTCCACGTCCCTGTTTCACTAAAAAGCTTTGGGATGGGTCTGGAGAAATGTAATCACTCTCATGATATCACAATTGTAGTTTTAACCATGTTTTAAGGCTATACGGTGTTTGTTTACATTTACTTTGTTTACAAACGTTGGAGTAAAATAGCCTGGACTGACCACCTGCTCTGATTCTCCACGCCTTAGCACACATACACTCACTCATTCACGCATGCACCCAGACACATATACAGTACCAGTCAAAAGTTTATTTGTACTTTTTTCTACATTGTACAATAATAGTGAAAGACAACAAAACTATGAAATAAAACATGTGGAATCATGTAGTAACCAAAAGAGTGTTGGTTAGATTTTAGATTCTCCAAAGTAGCCACCCTTTGCCTTGATGACAGCTTTGCACACTTTTGGCATTCTCTCAACCAGCTTCACCTGGAATGCTTTTCCAACCGTCTTGAAGGAGTTCCCACATATTCTGAGCACTTTTTGGGATGCTTTTCCTTCACTCTTCACTCTCAATTGGGTTGAGGTTGGGTGATAGTGGAGGCCAGGTCATCTGATGCAGCACTCCATCACTCTCCTTCTTGGTCAAATAGCCCTTACAGAGCCTGGAGGTGTGTTTTGGGTCATTGTCCTGTTGAAAAACAAATGATAGTCCCACTAAGCGCAAACCAGATGGGACTTTGTATTGCTGCTGAATGCTGTGGTAGGCATGCTGGTTAAGTGTCCCTTGAATTCTAAATTAATCACTGACAGTGTCACCAGCAAAGCACCCCCACACCATCACACCTCCTCCATGCTTCACGGTGGGAACCACACATGCAGAGATCATCCGTTCACCTACTTTGCGTCTCACAAAGACACCGCAGTTGGAACCAAAAATGTCAAACTTGGTATTCTTATCTTTTATTAGTTCTTATTGTTGTTGCATTGTCGAGAAGGAACCTGCAAGTAGGCATTTCATTGGACGATGTATACCATGTGTGTCCCGTACATACGACTAATAAAACTTTAAACAAGCGTATATTTTGGGCTCTGATGGGGTACGACAGTTGAACTAATCTCAACAAGCATTTATAAGTTATATTCTTCAAGAATTAATGGGTACATATCATAAATGGATGTACATCCAAAAATGGATGTATCAACTGCTGATTGCCCCTTTCACGGTCAGTAGCTGCCATTAGTTGATGTGTTAGCAGTGATGGTCAGGTGGTTAGCAATACTCAGTGCCCTAGTCAGGAGAGGTTTCCTGGTATGTCACAGGATACCCTTTTCTACTCACATTGGCCTTATAGTAGAGAGAGAGAGAGAGAGAGAGAGCTTTCTTCACACAGCTTTCTGTTTAAAACTGCATCTCAGCTGAGCTCAGACAAAGTTACTCACCATTATTTCCCACCATAATTACTCAGCATCAACATATCCCAGTGAAAGGGCATTATGTTATTGCTAAAGCTCAGTGGGGATTATGTTATTCCTTAAACTCAGTATGGGTAAAGATAGTGGCATAGCGGTCTATGGCACTGCATCTCTGTGCTAGAGACCCTGGTTCGATCCCGGGCTGTATCACAACCGGCTGTGATCGGGAGTGCCATAGGATGGCGCACAATTGGCGTCGTCCGGGTTAGGGGAGGGTTTGGCTGGGGTAGGCAGTCATTGTAAAATAAGAATTTATTCTTAACTAACTTGCCTAGTTAAATAAAGGTTAAATTAAATAAATAAAATATTATGTTATTCCTTAAACTCAGTAGGGGTAAAGGGGATTATGTTATTCCTTAAACTCAGTAGGGGTAAAGGGGATTATGTTATTGCTAAAGCTCAGTAGGGGTAAAGGGCATTATGTTATTCCTTAAACTCAGTAGGGTTAAAGGGGATTATGTTATTCCTTAAACTCAGTAGGGGTAAAGGGGATTATGTTATTCCTTAAACTCAGTAAGGGTAAAGGGGATTATGTTATTCCTTAAACTCAGTAGGGGTAAAGGGGATTATGTTATTCCTTAAACCCAGTAGGGGTAAAGGGGATTATGTTATTCCTTAAACTCAGTAAGGGTAAAGGGGATTATGTTATTCCTTAAACCCAGTATGGGAAAGAAGTATAATTGAAAGAACACTTCAAAGGGGTTCATTCTTTACAATATTCATGAGTTTGCAGATCCTTAGAGCTTATTTCAGTAAGAGGCATGACATGACTACAGGCAACGCTGGGAGAGTGCGTTGAAGCACACTCAGTCTGTGCCCATAACGAACCATATAGTATACCAGTCCAGGGGACTCTTGAAATGTTAAGTGGACATGGTCAGATCACTTTTGTTAAGTAAATAATTATGAAGTATTAAGATCCCACCATATTAAAACTGCAATATGTAA
This sequence comes from Hucho hucho, assembly GCA_003317085.1. Lineage (NCBI taxonomy): Eukaryota > Metazoa > Chordata > Actinopteri > Salmoniformes > Salmonidae > Hucho > Hucho hucho. The sequence goes on along the minus strand of QNTS01000712.1, from coordinate 288,857 downwards.
CTTTTTGGGGCGACCTGAACAAATTCACATAGAAATGTGTGTTGTAGATCTGTCATTCTAATTGAAAGGAAGTCGAAGAAGCGGTAGATATGTTCAATGTGTGCTATTTCTATGCTTCCCGTTAAGTTTCGATTTTGTGCCTTTTACTTTCGTTTTTGTACACCAGCTTCAAACAGCAGAAAATACTATATTTTTGGATATGGAAAATATATTTCACAGCGATTTAGATGGTTCTCTACGCTATACTTGCTTGTTTTGTCAAATAAACTGAAATTAGGCAAATTATTAGAATTTAAAAACCAGGAAAAGCCAGATGGATTTCTGCATAGTGCATCTTTAACAGTCAGTCACAGTCAGTATAAAAAGTAACAGAGTAACTGCAACCAGTTTTGCTTGCTTGGATATACCATAGTAGGAGAGTAAATAATCCAGGGCCCGTATTCACAATGAGTCTCAGAATAGCAGTGCTGATTTAGGATCAGGTTTACCGTCTTATTCATTAGGATTTAAAAGGCAAAACTGATCCTAGATCAGCACTCCTACTCTGAGACACTTAAGTATACAGACCCAGTAGTATTCCATCATATCCAGGTGTGAGAGAAGTGAGTCATCGTGTAGGTCTGAGAGGAGTTGCTGAAATGATTACTTTCTAGCAGCTTCAAACCTTTTTACCTATGGACAATTCATACATGATGGAAGCTTTTTTTCAGAACTAAGATTGTGTGAAAAGAGTCTAACAGAGGTCATCTGATGAACCACTCTATCCTGATGTGGTACTCACTGCCCTTACCCTGGGCCTGTAGAATAGGATAGAAAATAATAGAATAACTACATTTTTCCCAATTCAGTTGAAAACCAGCCCAAATGCTTTCTGGGTGATTTATCATTGGTATTATACTAGATAATTCAGTTTTTATTGAGTTGAATGTTTCATGAGTATCCTGCAATGCAGCTAAATCCGTCATTTCTCTTTTTAGCCCTCTTTTCCCACAAGTCCTTGTAAACAATGTCCTTTTCATAACTTCCTCCCTCTCTTCTTTCTTTCTGTTCCCTTATTGTAGCCATACATTTATAAATGACTCAGCTAATATCCCAACAGCAGCAGGCGTTGCTGAATCATTAAAATGCCCCAATTAGCCAATGGCTAATTTGTTGCTAATAGGATTTAATGAATAGGAACATCAGATCCATTCTACACCCAGTCCAATGGAACCCAGTGGAACCCATATAAATATAATTACTAGTTAATTGAATAACTAATCTATTTATATGGTGGAACTTCTCCTTCTGTACATATGGATTGCCTTGGAGTAATGTTCTTAACTGGTACACTGAAGTACCTTCAAGGGAAAACTTTTTTTTGTAGCCAAGCACAATCATACCTGATTCAACTAATCAAGGTTAATGAGATATACTGTAGGGGCGACACATTGCCCTTACAGTGTATTAACCTCCAGCGGTTCCAAAGCCTTTGAGGCACACCATGTTTCTTTTGACCTCATCAAAGAATTGTTCTACCTATCCCAGCCTGTGTATGCTTGCAAGAGAAAGAGAGAGAAAGAGAGAAAGAGGGAGAGAAAGAGCGAGAGAAAGAGGGAGTGTGTGACAGAGAGAGAGACATTTTAAAAAAGAGAGCAAAAGGCCTTTGCAATGCCAAGCATCTTCAAGGGGCTGACAACTGTGTTTATGGCCTGAATATCAACGTTTTACATTTTGACACAACAGAACACAATTTTGTATTTTTTATTTAACTAGGCAAGTCAGTTAAGAACAAATTCTTACTTACAATGACGGCCCACCGGCCATCCCTAACCCGGACGCTGGGCCAACTGTGGGCTGCCCTATGGGACTCCCAATCACAGCCGGTTGTGATACAGCCTGGAATCGAACCAGGGTCTGTAGTGACACCTCTAGCACTGAGATGCATTGCCTTAGACCGCTGTGCCATTCAGGAGCCCATAGAAAAGGACACACTGAGCAGATGTCAACCTACTGCTGTGCACTACTGTTAACTGGCTGGCAGGGTCTACTTGAGGGCATGGAACATATACTACACACACACATTGCATGCACGCACACACACACACACACACACACTGCACGCACACACACACTGCACACACACTGCACGCACGCACACACACTGCACACACACACACACACACACACACACTGCACATATACACACACAAACACACGCACACACACTGCACACACACTGCACACACACACACACACTGCACACACACACTGCACACACATACACACTGCACGCACGCGTGCACACACACACTGCACGCACGCACACACATACTGCACGCACGCACACACACATACACACTGCACGCACACACACACGCACACAATTGATTCTCATTAAAAATCCTATTTTACCTAACCCATAAACATAACCTTTCCCCCTAAACCTTTTTCCTTGTGGGGACCGGCGGAATGTCCCCAAATTTTCTTTGTTTTACTATCATTGTGAGGACCCCACAAGGATATTAAAACCAAACACACACACACAGCAGCCAGCCAGGAAGGCTCTCACATACAGTGCCTTCAGAAAGTATTCAGACCCCATGACTTTTTCCACATTACAGCCTTATTCTAAACATTTTTTTTTTATTATCCTCAGAAATCTACACACAATACCCCATAATGACATCACAATACCCCATAATGACAAAGCGAAAACAGGTTGTTAGAAATGTTTGCTAATTTATAATAAATTAAAAACATAAATACCTGATTTACATAAGTATTCAGACCCTTTGCTATGAGACTTGAAGTTGAGCTCAGGTGCATCCTGTTTCCATTGATCATCCTTGATGTTTCTACAACTTGATTGGAGTCCACCTGTGGTAAATTCAATTGATTGGACATGATTTGGAAAGGCACACACCTGTCTATATAAGGTCCCACAGTTGACAGTGCATGTCAGAGCAAAACCAAGCCATGAGGTCGAAAGAGATTGTGTCGAGGCACCGATCTGGAGAAGGGTACGAAAAAACACAGTGGCCTCCATCATTCTTAAATGGAAGAAGTTTGGAACCAAGTTTGATTCGCCCCCGATTGCTCAGTTTGGCCCGGGCGGCCAGCTCTAGGAAGAGTGGTCAGGGAGATGACCAAGAGGTCAGGGAGGTGACCAAGAGCCTGATGGTCACTCTAACAGAGCTCTAGAATTCCTCTGTGGAGATGGGAGAACGTTCTAAAAGGACAACCACCTCTGCAGCACTCCACCAATCAGGCCTTTATGGTAGAGTGGCCAGATGGAAGCCACTCTTTAGTAAAAGGCACATGACAGCCCACTTGGAGTTTGACAAAAGGCACATTAATACTCTCAGACCATGAGAAACAAGATTCTCTGGTCTGAAGAAATCAAGATTGAACTCTTTGGCCTGAATGCCAAGCGTCACGTCTGGAGGAAACCTGGCACCATCCCTTCAGTGAAGCATGGTGGTGGCAGCATCATGCTGTGGGGATGTTTTTCAGCAGCAGGGACTGGGAGACTAGTCAGGATCGAGGGAAAGATGAACGGAGGAAAGTACAGAGAGATCCTTAATGAAAACCTGCTCCAGAGCTCTCAGGACCTCAGACTGGGGAGAAGGTTCACCTTCCAACAGGACAACGACCCTAAGCACACAGCCAAGACAATGCAGGAGTGGCTGAGTGGCCAAGCCAAATCCCAGACTTGAATCCGATCGAACATCTCTGGAAAGACCTGAAAATAGCTGTGCAGCAACGCTCCCCATCCAACCTGACAGAGATTGAGAGCATCTGCAGAGAAGAATGGGAGAAACTCCCCAAATACAGGTGTGCCAAGCTTGTAGCGTCATACCCGAGAAGACTCGGCTGTAACTGCTGCAAAAGGTGCTTCAACAAAGTACTGAGTAAAGGGTCTGAATATTATGTAAATGTGGAATTTCCATTTTTTATTTTCAATAAAAAATAAAATCTAAAACCCTATTTTTGCTTTGTCATGATGGGATATTGTTTGTAGATTGATGAGGGGGAAAAGCAATTCAATCAATTTTAGAATAAGGCTGTAACGCAACAAATGTGGAAAAAGTGAGGCACCAAGATATTTCTCTTTTTTTTTTCATTCCCCTTGTGTTGATGCCAGATACAGCGTAGTTTGTTCCACCACCCGGCTAAAGTAAATGGATCATTGGAGTAAGTAATAAGCTGATAGTAAAATATGTACACTTCCCGGTCTGTATGGTCCAAGTGTCATTCTGGGCCCAATCGCAAATCTTCGGCTGTTCCCTTTTTGGTTCCCTTTTTTTCTAAGAGTGTATACACATGTGGAGAACTGAGAAGATTTGATTGGTATAAGCATTATGGCAATACCTTCACCTAGCCAATCAGAAGACAAGGGGGGTGTATTACCATATTTGCTTACACCTGTCAAATACTCTCAGATGTCCACAAGTAGATACGGAGTAGGAAGGATAGGAAGTAAGGGTAAATTTGGGATTGTTCCACTGGGAAACTCTGTGGAGGTTGGAGTTAAGGTCAAAGGTCAGGCAATGGGGCAAGTGGCCACAGAGTTGTGCAGTGGAAGTGGTATGGGGAATGAGTAACTCATTGGGTGGGTAACAATGCCTGAGACTAGTTCCCAGAACTATCTAGTCTTTAACTCAGTGGGCTAACTCAGTTTTGAGTTTAATACCAGTTGCTCATTGTTGCAGTCAATGGAAGAGCCCATGCATGCTAAAACAAAACTGATTTTTAAATTATCCTCAGAAATCTACACACAATACCCCATAATGACATCACAATACCCCATAATGACATCACAATACCCCATAATGACAAAGCGAAAACAGGTTGTTAGAAATGTTTGCTAATTCTTAATAAATTGGTCTGATTACTTTATCTGTTTCCAGGATAATGGTCTAATTACTTTATCTGTTTCCAGGATAATGGTCTAATTACTTTATCTGCTCCCAGTATAATGGTCTAATTACTTTATCTGCTTCGAGGATAATGGTCTGATTACTTTATCTGCACACAGGATAATGGTCTGATTACTTTATCTGCACACAGGATAATGGTCTAATTATTTTATCTGCTTCCAGGATAATGGTCTAATTACTTTATCTGCACACAGGATAATGATCTAATTACTTTATCTGCACACAGGATAATGGTCTAATTATTTTATCTGCTTCCAGGATAATGGTCTGATTACTTTATCTGCACACAGGATAATGATCTAATTACTTTGCCGTAATGGGCAACTCCAGTCCTCGGGCCTGATTTTTGTCACACTTTTCCCCCAGCCCTAGCTAACACACCTGACTCCAATAATCGACTAATCATGATCTTCAGTTTAGTCCTACTGTTCAGTACTACTGTCCTATTGTTCAGTTCTACTGTCCTACTGTTCAGGGGCAGTACTACTGTTCAGTACTACTGTCCTACTGTTCAGTACTACTGTACTACTGTTCAGTACTACTGTCCTAATGTTCAGTACTACTGTTCAGTACCACTGTCCTATTGTTCAGTTCTACTGTCCTACTGTTCAGTACTACTGTCCTACTGTTCAGTACTACTGTCCTACTGTTCAGTTCTACTGTCCTACTGTTCAGGTCTACTGTCCTACTGTTCAGTTCTACTGTCCTACTATTAAGTACTACTGTCCTACTGTCAGTCTCACTACTCCCATACAGTGTCCAGTGAGAGATGTAGAACCAGTCAGTCAGTCAGTCTCACTACTCCCAGACAATCTCCCTACAGTGAGAGATGTAGAACCAGTCAGTCAGTCAGTCTCACTACTCCCAGACAGTCTCCCTACAGTGAGAGATGTAGAGCCAGTCAGTCAGTCTCACTACTCCCAGACAGTCTCCCTACAGTGAGAGATGTAGAGCCAGTCAGTCAGTCTCACTACTCCCAGACAGTCTCCATTGAGAGATGGCTAAGTATTGTTTGCATATAAAGCATATTTCATGCTTCGTTTCCTCCATCTATTATCTGACCTTCCCAGTCTGAATGGTGAAATGGTTTTCAAAATGCATCCCATCTGTCCAATATCAGCCTGTCTTAAGTAGGGCTCAGTCAAGCCTGAAAAAAATGAGGGGAACCAACTCATAGCTGGTTTCAGCACCAAGGATAGTGGCTGATGCTGTCGTTATGGATGAAGCCGGAGTGATCAGACCCCGATCAGAGCCTGTTGCTGAACTAAATGACTATGAGTTACAGCCTGAATAAAGTTTGTGAGGTGCATTCATGTGAGGTGCATTGTGAGGTGCATTTAATCCATTGGTCATTGGTTATTGCACCTCAACATCAGCAAAAGGGAGAGACTTTTTCAGCTCCTAGAATACAAAAATGAAGCGAAACTAGGTGTCAAGCCTGTGGCCAACTAGCTAACGTTAGCTAGCTTAGCTAATGTTAGCTAGCTAATGTTGCTTTCTTCACCTGGCTAGTTATTCGCTAGTTGATCCCAAAGTGCATAGCTCTCTAACGCTAGATTTCTTAGCATAGTTAGCTAGCTTTCTTGAGTTGTTGTAGGTCGACTGTGCCTTGGATGTTTTTGGACTACTGCCAAACTTGAACTCCACTTGGATGTACTGTTCTGGACTCTGTGTAGTGCTTGCCACCCTCCCAGCTTTCCACCAGCCTGTACTAGAAACTACATCCCCTCCAAGGTGCTTCTCTCCTGGCTATCATACTGGTAATACGACCTCCGTTGCATTGCTGTTTTGATGGCCCCCAGCATTTAATCGCATTGAGTAAGTCACCACTCTCTCCTTGCTGTTGTTATGCTGCTGAGTTTTGTGCCTTGGTTGTGTTTTATTGTGGGTCCTAGTGCTGGCTGGATTCTAGTCTCTAACCACCTTCAGAGACTACGGTGAACGTTTCATCCCATGTAGGACCTGCACCTATTTTGCAATGTTCCAGGATCCAGGATAATATTGTACGGCCATATTTCCAATGTGGAAACTGTCCGCTTATTGAGGAATATATGTCTGAGCTGGACGAGTAAGCAAATTGAGACATTGCAGTGTATCCTGGATAGGTCCCACTCTAAGACCTTTTCCTTCTCTACTCCTCAGCCTGGTCGTCGTGCCACTGCCTCGCCACCCTGTTGCTGCCACTGCCTCGCCACCCTGTTGCTGCCACTGCCTCGCCACCCTGTTGCTGCCACTGCCTCGCCACCCTGTTGCTGCAACTGCCTCGCCACCCTGTTGCTGCCACTGCCTCGCCACCGTGTTGCTGCCACTGCCTCGCCACCGTGTTGCCACTCTCTGACTGACTGGCCAGGGCTGCCCTGCAGAGACCCCTCCCTAGTGAAGTCACCTCTCCCCTCCCATCTCACCCACCCCTCCCATCCTACCCCAACCTCCTATCCCCCCCCCTTCCTGCCCCCCTTGGCGAATAAGGCAGCAAGGGCACTTTATGACGAGCTGGTGGATGCCACGGTTATCGATCCTGCATCCCAGTGGAGGCATGTCACACACTGTACGCCCAGCGCAAGGCAGAGGCCTTTGGAGAATGGGGCTGTAATGGCTTTGGGGGATCTCATCCTGCTGACCAACAGTTTCCCCCACCTGCTTTCAGAGATTCCTGCCCCTTCCTCCTCTACCCTGTCTCTTGAGGGTCCAGCTCAGGGGATCTCTACCACAAGCCCATACCTCTCGGGCTCCCTCGCACATCAGGCCTCGAGGCTAAGCCCTGCTCAGATAATCCCTACCATTGTGTCGCTGAGTTGTCGTAGTGCTGCAGCAAATGTACATTGTCCCAGGAGCGTTGGAAGTCATAATGTAAGTAACTTAATTTATGTCCCTGAATTTAAGTCCCCTGAATGCTTCTGTCGATCCTATAGCTATTGTATGCAGTAATCATGTGTCTATGAACGAGAGTCATACTGTTAGCATCGTGCCCTAGTAGGAAGTTCTCTGTGTGTAGCTACAGGTTTATCTGCCTCACCTAAAGCCTGTTCTTGTAGGAAATTGCTATAGACCACCAAGTGCTAACAGTCAGTATCTGGGTAATGTGTGAAATGCTTGATAATGTATGTGATTTCAACAGAGAGGTATATTTCCTGGATGACCTAAATATTGACTGGCTTTTATCAAGCTGCCCACTCAATAAAAAGGTTAAAACTATAACCAGTCCCTGCAACCTGGTGCAGGTTATCAGTCAACCTACCAGGGTAGTTACGAACAGCACAGGAATGAAATCATCAACATGTATTGATCACATATTTAAAAAACAATCTGCTGTAAAGCAGTGTCCAATTACATTGGATGTAGTGATCACAATATGGTAGCCTTATCTAGGAAAACCAAAGTTCCAAAGGCTGGACCTGATATTGTATATAAGAGGTCCTACAAGACGTTTTGTAGTGATTTCTATGTTGTTGATATTTGCTGGTCTGTGGTTTTTAATGAGGAGCAACCAGACGCTGCAGTTGACACATTTAGGAAATTGCTTACTCCAGTTACTAATAAGCACGCACCCATTAAGAAAATGACTGTAAAAACTATTAAATCCCTGTGGATTGATGAGGAATTGAAATATGTTTTTGGTTGAGCGGGATGAGGCAAAAGGAATGGCAAATAAGTCTGGCTGCATAACCGATTGAGAAACTGCAAATTGAGAAATCATGTGGCTTAACACAGTGAGTGTGGAAGAGGTGAAAAAAAAATATATTGTTGTTTATCAACAATGACAAGCCACCTGGGTCTGACAACTTGGATGGAAAATTACTGAGGATAATAGTGGAAGATATTGCCACTACTATTTGCCATCTCTTCAATCTTAGCCTACAGGAAAGAGTGTGCTCTCAGGCCTGGAGGGAAGCAAAAGTCATTATGTTACCCAAGAATAGTAAAGCCCCCTTTACTGGCTGAAATATCTGAACAATCAGCCTGTTACCAACCCTTAGTAAACTTTTGTAAAAAGTTGTGTTTGACCAAATACAATGTTATTTTACAGTAAATAAATTAACAACAGACTTTCAGCACGCTTATAGGGAAGGGCATTCAACATGCACGGCACTTACAGTTGAAATCGTAAGTTTACATACACTTAGGTTGGAGTCATTAAAACTCGTTTTTCAACCACTCCACAAATTTCTTGTTAACAAACTATAGTTTTGGCAAGTCGGTTAGGACATCTACTTTGTGCATGACACAAGTAATTGTTCCAACAATTGTTTACAGACAGATTATTTCACTTATAATTGACTGTTTCACAATTCCAGTGGGTCAGAAGTTTACATACACTAAGTTGACTATGCCTTTAAACAGCTTGGAAAATTCCAGAATATGATGTCATGGCTTTAGAAGCTTCTGATAGGCTAAGTGACATCATTTGAGTCAATTGGAGGTATACCTGTGGATGTATTTCAAGGCCTACCTTCAAACTCAGTGCCTCTTTGCTTGACATCATGGGAAAATCAAAAGAAATCAGCCAAGACCTCAGAAAAAAAATTGTAGACCTCCACAAGTCTGGTTCATCCTTGGGGGCAATTTCCAAACGCCTGAAGGTACCACGTTCATCTGTACAAACAATAGTAAGCAAGTATAAACACCATGGGACCACGCAGCTGTCATACCGCTCAGGAAGGAGACGCGTTCTGTCTCCTAGAGATGAATGTACTTTGGTGCAAATAAATCCCAGATTTGGCCTGGTCTGATGAAACAAAAATAGTGTGGTTGGCCATAATGACCATCGTTATGTTAGGAGGAAAAAGGCGGAGGCTTGCAAGCCGAAGAAAACCATCCCAACAATGAAGAACGGGGGTGGCAGCATCATGTTGTGGGGGTGCTTTGCTGCAGGAGGGACTGGTGCACTTCACAAAATAGATGGCATCATGAGGACGGAAAATTATGTGGATATATTGAAGCAACATCTCAAGACATCAGTCCGGAAGTTAAAGCTTGATCGCAAATGGGTCTTCCAAATGGACAATGACCCCAAGCATACTTCCAAAGTTCTGGCAAAATGGCTTAAGGACAACAAAGTCAAGGTATTGGAGTGGCCATCACAAAGCCCTGACCTCACTTCCATAGAAAATTTGTGGGCAGAACTGAAAAAGCGTGTGTGAGCAAGGAGGCCTACAAACCTGACTCAGTTACACCAGCTCTGTCAGGAGGAATGGGCCAAAATTCACCCAACTTATTGTGGGAAGCATGTGAAAGGCTACCCGAAACGTTTGACCGAAGTTAAACTATTTAAAGGCAATGCTACCAAATACTAATTGAGTGTATGTAAACTTCTGACCCACTGGGAATGTGATGAAAGAAATAAAAGCTGAAATAAATCATTCTCTCTACTATTATTCTGACATTTCACATTCTTAAAATAAAGTGATGATCCTAACTGACCTAAAACAGGGAATTTTTACTAGGATTAAATGTCAGGAATTGTGAAAAAGTTTTTAAATGTATTTGGCTAAGGTGTATGTAAACTTCCGACTTCAACTGTACATAAAGACCTGGTGATTGACTGAGAGAAATTGATAATAAAAAGATTGTGGGAGCTCTTTTGTTTGACTTCAGTGCAGCTTTTGACATTATCAATTATAGTATGCTGCTGGAAAAACATATAGGTTATGGCTTTACACCCCCTGCTATACTGTGGTCTAAGGCACTGCCTCGCAGTGCAAGAGGCATCACTACAGTCCCTGGTTCGAATCCAGGCTGTATCACATCTGGCCGTGATTGGGAGTCCCATAGGGCGGCGTACAACTGGCCCAGCATTGTCTGGGTTTGGCCAGGGTAGGCAGTCATTGTAAATAAGAATTTGTTCTTAACTGACTTGCCTGGTTAAATAAAAAAAAAAATTATTTAATGGTAGCCTTCAAAATAATACAGGTATAATCAGGCATTCCCTAGGGCAGCTGTCTAGGCCCCTTACTGTTTTCAATCTTTACTAATAACCTGCCACTGGCTTTGAGGAAAGACTGTGTGTCTATGTATGCTGATGACTCAACACTGTACACATCAGCTACCACAGCGACTGAAATGACTGCAACACTTAACAAAGAGCTGCAGTCAGTTTCAGAATGGGTGGCAAGGAATAAGTTAGTCCTAAATATTTCAAAAACTAAAAGCATTGTATTTGGGACAAATCATTCACTAAACCCTAAACCTCAACTCAATCTTGTAATGAATAATGTGGAGATTGAGCAAATTGAGGAGACTAAACTGCTTGGAGTAACAGTAGCTAAGATGGGGAGAAGTCTGTCCATAATAAAGCGCTGCTCTGCCTTCTTAACAACACTATCAACAAGGCAGGTCCTACATGCCCTACTTTTGTCGCACCTGGACTACTGCCCAGTTGTGTGGTCAGGTGCCACAAAGAAGGACTTTGATAAAATACAACTGGTTCAGAACAGGGCAGCACAGCTATCCCTTAACTGTATACGTAGAGCTAACACTAATAATATGCATGTCAATCTCTCATGGCTCAAAGTGGAGGAGAGAATGCATACAGCTCGGACACCCATGCATACCCTACAAGACATGCCAGCAGAGGTCTCTTCACAGTCCAGAACAGACTATGGGAGGCGCACAGTACTACATAGAGCCATGACTACATGGAACTCTACTCCACATCAAGTAACTCATGCAAACAGTAAATCTGATTTAAAAAAAAAATAAAATAAATACAAATACAGGACAGTGAAGAGTCATACACATAGGGAAAATCACACACATACAAACACACACAACATACACATTCTACACACACATACACCTGGATAGTGTTGTAGTACAGTAGTGGCCGGAGGTTACACACTTAATGTATTGTGAAATATGTTGTAAAATGTATTTTACTGTAATTTTTTTTTATTATAATGTATATTGCTGCCTTAATGTTCGCTGCACCCCAGGAAGAGTAGGTACTGCCTTGACAGCAGCTAATAGGGATCCATAATAAACCCCAGGAAGAGTAGCTACTGCCTTGGCAGCAGCTAATAGGGATCCATAATAAACCCCAGGAAGAGTAGGTACTGCCTTGGCAGCAGCTAATAGGGATCCATAATAAACCCCAGGAAGAGTAGCTACTGCCTTGGCAGCAGCTAATAGGGATCCATAATAAACCCCAGGAAGAGTAGGTACTGCCTTGGCAGCAGCTAATAGGGATCCATAATAAACCCCAGGAAGAGTAGCTACTGCCTTGACAGCAGCTAATGGGGATCCATAATAAACCCCAGGAAGAGTAGCTACTGCCTTGGCAGCAGCTAATGGGGATCCATAATAAACCCCAGGAAGAGTAGCTACTGCCTTGACAGCAGCTAATGGGGATCCATAATAAACCCCAGGAAGAGTAGCTACTGCCTGGACAGCAGCTAATGGGGATCCATAATAAACCCCAGGAAGAGTAGCTACTGCCTTGGCAGAAGCTAATAGGGATCCATAATAAACCCCAGGAAGAGTAGGTACTGCCTTGGCAGCAGCTAATAGGGATCCATAATAAACCCCAGGAAGAGTAACTACTGCCTTGGCAGCAGCTAATAGGGATCCATAATAAACCCCAGGAAGAGTAGCTACTGCCTTGGCAGCAGCTAATAGGGATCCATAATAAATACCAATGGAACAATTCACCCACCTATTAAACCCAGTGATAAGGTTTCTGGACTAAGGACAGTGTCCAATGTTGTCAGAATGGAGGAGTCTGAGTAGATCATGCCCTTGTTTAGTTATTTTGGAACTGAGTGGGTATTCAGCCCAGGTTTCCCATATGCTTCTAAGCCCTGTTAGTCCACATGAGCTAAAGGCCTTTGTAAATTAGATTAGGCATTTGTAAAGCAATCCTTTGGGTCATGCTTGAATTAGTCATGGTTTGACACCTGTAAATGTTTGTAACTTGTAAGTATCAATACAGATAGACAGATATAAATTATGTTTTTGAATGGTTATTGTCCATAGTTGGGCTGTATCAGCTATCAGCCTGCAGATAGGTTGTGTGCTAAAGCTTCCAGTCTGTATGTCAAGGTCACATCATTAATCAAATGTATCATTAGGGGACCTGCAAAGACCTTCAGCATACATTTGCATATTGAATGACTGCAGAAAGCCCTCACACTCAAACACACACAGACACGACTTTAACTGAGCCTCTGCTTTAACTCCCCGAGATATCATGATTGGTTTCTACAAAATACCAGTGCAGTGAGTGATTTCTTTCAGGAATGCCAAACAGTGAATAACAACACCAACAGTGTGAAAGTATGCCTGCTTCCACCCAGTAGAAATTAGCTGGAACAATACATGAGTAGAAATATTACTTGGATTCATTCAATATCTGTCCAGCATCCTGTTATAGCCAATCGTAAACAGGTGAAAAAAAGTGACAGGAATTGTAAACAAAAATAACGTGAAGTACATGAAAAAATAACTCCAAGCAAAGTTAAATTCTCACCTAGTTGAAAAGCAAAATCCCATCTCAAAGACCTGAAGACCACAGCAAGATCAAAGACAAGAAGCAAACAAAACCACACCAAAATAAGACAAGAGAAAAGGAAAGAAAGAAAGAACAGGGGGATAAGAGTGTCGGAGTACAACTGCTTCAGGGATGAAAAATGTCAAGAGCTCCGCAAGCACGTATATTCCAGAGGCTGAATTCTGTGCATCCAACATTCCAATCATTGCATTCAGAAAATTAGAACACACCAGTAAAACCAAAATTTCTCATGTCTGAACACCAAGACAAGGAGGAAAAGAGGACAAAAATATGCTTAGGAAAATGCCATGAAGAAGGTACTCACCGAGTGGGAGAAAAATGTTTCAATTAAAAAAGAAATTGGGCGTAAAGCGGAGGGAGGATGACGTTGTGTAGGTTTGTGTACCGGATAACTCTGCCTCCCTCGCGCGCGCTCTCGTTCACTCTGCCGCTAGCTGGTCATGTGATAAGGATCGGGACCCAGTTTTTTTTATTCCTCCACTGCACTGGTAGCCTGTAGTTCTCAACTTTATTGTGTTGTTCATTGCAATTATACATTCCTGAATTTGGAGCTGAACAAGACTCAAGCTAAATGTATTCGTATAAGTGCAAATAGTGTGGTTTGTGTTAGCCAAATCCATTGTTTGGAACAAATGTCTTTGGAGGCTAAACAAACAGTGTATAACTTCGAAATATGGTTAAAACTATCACACTGACCTCGGACTGTCCTTGTCTCCATAGCTCCATCTATGAATTAGAGAGTGGTTACATTCCTCTTTCCCAATTCCTCAACTTTATAACAAACCCGTTGTGAGATGGAGGCTGATTTCAGCACCAGGGACAGCAGCCAACACTGTCATTATGAAGGGAGTGTGATAGAAATGGGCTCTATCATTGATAGTCACTCTCTGTTCAGTGCACATTCTCTGGTACTGCCTGGCAGGGCTCCTGAGAAATAAACGGATAAATGAACAGTAGCATGTCTGCCAAGCAGGGCTCATACTCTGTCTGACACCACATCAATGGCCATGTATCTAAGGAAGAGGGAGGCAAATCTGGTCTTATAGGGAGCCACAATGTCTGCCGGTTTCTTTAAAAAAAAGTATGATTATTATTTTTTACTACTGATTGATACATAGGAAATAATTCCCTATTTTCCTCCTTTCACTAGCCTTCTGTGTGCTGTGTTGTCCACAGAACCACACACCGCTGAGACAAAATCATTGTAATTTAGATTCAAAGGATCCACTGTTGCCATATAATGTAATTTCCTAGTAAATACCAGGCAATAACCAGTGGAAACAGGACCGTAAAATAAAGTGTTGCCGAAATGTCTTTGCTTTTTATTGATACAATACCAAGAGCCTTACATTCTAGGCATTATATACAGTAATAGGACACTTGGGCACTACTCTATCCTCCTTGTTCAGTCGGTATGGGCCCGATTCAGACTTGAGATAAGTTGACTTAACATGAACTTAAGTAAAACATTTTAAAAGATTTGACTTATGTCCATTTTAAGTCTACTTATCTCATGTCTGAATCAGGCCCTATGTGAGGAGAATGGTTGATTCAGAGAGAGTTCAGATAGGTGTCCGACACCCCGGTCAACCAGGTATGCGCCCAGATAGGATGCCAGGTGGCACCCCTAGAGGGAGGGAGGGGTTGTGTACTCACGCCCTGATCTGTTTCACCTGTCCTTGTACTTGTCTCCACCACCCTCCAGGTGTCGCTTATTATCCCCGGTGTATTTATCCCTGTGTTTCCTGTCTCTCTGTGCCAGTTCGTCTTGTTTTGTGAAGTTTACCAGCATTTTTCCTACCCTATTTTTCCCAGTCTCAGTTTTTCCTAGCCCTCCTGGTTTTGACCCTTGCCTGTCCTGACGCCGAACCCGCCTGCCTGACCACTCTGCTCGTTCTGACCTCAAGCCTGCCTATTCCCTGGTACTGTTTGGACTCTGACCTGGTTTATGAATTCTTGCCTGTCCCCGACCTGCCTTTTGCCTACCCCTTTTGTTATAATAAATATCAGAGCTCAACCATCTGCCTCCTGTGTCTGCATTTGGGTCTCGACTTTTGCCCTAATAGGATCTGCTGGGCCGCTCCACAAGACTGTGTTAGCCCTCTGAGATAAAGCCTAGGCATTCATGAGGGTGTCTCTGAGAGATACACATTTGACCTTGTGTTTGTGCTGTGATTAGAGTGACAGTGTGTCACCAGCATGTTGACGTTGCAGCACTCTAAATGATACTGAACTAAGTAAACAATTAAGTTGCCAACATTCTAAAATAACACTTACACAAAGTCATGAATTTGTATGAGTATACAAAATAAAAGTATCTCAATGTTCTTTCCTCTATTGTTGAGCAGTGTCCCTTGGTTTTTCATTTGGAAAACGTGTTAATTCCAACCCAGATAGATTGCTGTTTTCAATGTAAATCAGGTAGGAGTAGACAGTCTGTGAATCAATACAGTAGCCGAGCGAGTGGAATTAGCTGTCATGCCTTAGGGACTCTTAAATTACACTAGTTTATTACAAGAGAGAAGGACAGAGGTGTGGATTTCCTAGTGTCAAACTATTGGCTTGGTAAATTAGTATGCAAAGGCCTTGCCTTAAGACATCATTTGGCCAGCTGGCCTTATTTTGCCCATAGAAATAGTATTTATAGAACGGATATTACAATTTTATTTATATGGTTTTGCCATCCATACCTTTTTAAATGTGTACAAATCAAGGTCTTTCTGTAGAAACATGCATACATATTTATGTTGTGGGACATTTTCATCAGGGAAGGGAAAGTTATTACTTAACTGCGATTCTTTCACCATTATGCAGAAGTTAATGGGGAAAGAGTGTTTAAAGTTCTATAGGAAACCCGTTGTGCCCCAGGACACATTAGTAGAGATGCACAGAGCTCTGCTCAACCCTGAAGAGTACTTAAGAGTTCTTAAGCTCTTGATTAATTTAAGTTCTGTAGAAGTTGGATGGAATTTTATTTGCTTTGGCCTAGATACGAGGGAATTTACTAAAGTACACACACTGAAAAGAGAGAATGTTTTTAATGTTGTTCTTCACTGTGTTAAAGTAGTAACTGCGATCTGAGTAGCGAGTACAACTATATTTATTATTTTAATATTAAAATGTTGCAAATGTACTAAAACACTAACAGACACAAAATGTATAGAATGAATAAAATAAACATGATCAGAGAGAGGTGGAATATAATGACAAAAAACAGTAGCTTTGAAAATCTGCTACATTCAGTAATGCAGTAATTCAGTAATTTAGTAATGCAGTAATTCAGTAATTCTCAACAAGCCTATAAAGTACCAGTGTGTCATGTGACCAGAACAGAGAAAGACTATTGAGTTCTGTATAAAAGGTGACAAGGGGACTAAGGTGTTACTGATAGAAATGACAAAGTTATCCTGCATCCAATTGTCTGCACTTTGTATCTGTATCTAAAATACCATACCATCCTTAGCATACTCTTTCAAATAGTTTGGGTGTGCATACAGCAAACTATGGTTTCAAATAGTATTTGATTTTTGTTTTTAATATTTTGAGCATTTGATTGAGCATGCCTGGAGTGGCAGATGGGTTTGCAGTTTTTTGGAACTATTCCATTGGATTCCATTAAGCCAGGCAAGCTCAATCAAACGCTGAGAATGTATCTTCTTTAAATCACATCCTATTTGAACCCAGGTATTTTAAAGTTACCTTACATGTCATTCTGTACGGGTTAGTATCGGAATTTCAGAACCAGAATCTATTATTATTTTCTGCGCCTCTTCTTTCCCTCTTGTCTCTCACTCCTCCTCTCCCACATGTCACAGATGAAAAGAACTGAGTTCATCTTTTATAGATTTCAAAAAGCAGCGAGCTGGAGCTCCATCTTAAATCGAATCTTGAAAATAATCATCTTCTTGGCAGCTGGCTCAATGGAAGTTGAGATGTTGATAGTTTCAGAGTGCTCCTCCATTCAGGGCAGGCTGATTCATGTTCTGTCACCATTCTCTTGGGACCTGTCACACAGTGTGATGTTTTATCAGACCTCAAACCCACGCTAAGTTCAGAACTGCTATACAGTATAACATTGAATATAATTTTCTTACCCATTGTTGAATGGAAATGTATTTTTTTCTGCCACGTTGCAGGCTATATGCAAATTAGTGTGTGTGTGTGTGTGTGTGTGTGTGTGTGACACACACACACACACACACACACACACACACACACACACACACACACACACACACACACACACACACACAAAGGTTTGAGTACCTGTTTGAGTGTGTGTACGCAGTAGTGGTGGCGGGGGGGGGTCTCCCAAACAAAATGCTAGGGGCAGGGGCCAAAGTTGCATGACCGTTTAGGACACACCTGCTAAGAAGAAAGTGAATTCCTCTGACAGTTGGTCAACGTCAAGAATGTTGTAAGCGGGACATCTGGCAAGCATCTGGTAGTCCATCATGACATCTGGTGCTGAGCCTTGTGCTGGGTAATATGTTTCTGAACAGACTATAAAAACACAGAAACAAACAAAATAACTGTTCTGAATACTTTTGATTACGTGCACAGTAGGGATCAGTTTGCCTCCCTCCATCGGTGCATTCATGTTTCACAGCTTACAACTCACATTGCTCTGCATTATTTTCTTATTTTTTTGTGAGTAGCTAAATGCACATGAACAAATGGAACATGAGAGTCAATGCGAATTAATGGTAGTCTTCAGAGCAGATTCCACCTGCCCCGTGTGGACATTTTTGTTATTATTATAATTTTTGTTGTTGTAATTTTACCCCCTTTTTCATGATTACGATCTTGTCACATCGCTGCAACTCCCCAATGGGAGTTAATCCAGAAGCCCGCCACAGGTAGTCAGTAGTGCGCGATGAGCCAAGTAAAGCATCCCCGGCCAAACCCTCCCCTAACCCGGACAACGCTGGGCCAATTGTGCGCCGCCCTATGAGACTCCCGGTCACAGCCAGTTGTGACACCGCCTTGTGACACCACAAGATGCCATGCCTTAGACCGCTGTGCCACTCGGGAGGCCCCACTTCTGTTACTTTAGATGGAGCTTTGGGAGACAGATAGTTCAGCAGTCTAACGTCTGCTGTCAGACTGTAGCTGTGTTGTTGACAGGCTGAGACTGACAGCTACTGTGAAGCACCGAGAAAACTCTAATCTCTGTCCCCAATGACATTCTTGTTCTGTATCTGTTGGGATCCTTCACCCCAAAAATGTAAACGGTTGAGATTGAATCAGCATCTTGGCAAGTGAACCAAGAAACTTTGTTCACATTCTCTTGTTGAGGCTATGGGATTTTATCTTGTATTAAACTTTGATGAACAGATTTCTCGCCGTCCGCTACTCTCTAGTCATTCGTGTACTGAATGTAAATGTACAGTACTGCATCTCAAACTGCAGAAACATTCAGACAGACACTGTTCAGCTCAAAGTGAAGTTAATATTGCCTTTTGATGAACGTATACAAAGGCTAATTTCAATTGGTTATGTGACCGACCAGGGTTTGAAATCCAGTTATCCTGCGGTTTAAAACACTGTGTTATCTCTCTGAGCTGAAGCCTTCCACTGCCTGTGTTTAGCCTCATTACCAAACCTAGCTAGCCCTGTTTGAGCTAATTATATTCCTATAGGGTCTCATGGGGTGCTGAGGACTTGCAGAGGTAAAGTCAGCACAAACGCAGCCCCAATGCTGACTCAAGCACCCCGGGCTAACGCTAGGTCTTCTCCAGCCTCCAAGGCCATGACTTAGGGAGGAACGACCAATGCAAGTCAGCTAGAATCTGCACCACAATACTTGAGTGGAGTTACCCAGTGAATAACAAGCTACATTCTTGGTTACACATGCACACACATGCACACACATGCACACACATGCACACAAGTGCACGAACATATGCTCGTCCTAATATTTATTTATATATTTCTTAATTCCATTCTTTTACTTTTAGATTTGTGTGTATTGTTGTGAAATTGTTAGATATTACTGCACTGTTGGAGCTAGAAACACAAGCATTTCACTACACCCACAATAACATCTGATGAATGTATGTGACCAATAAAATTTTACTTGACACACACACACACACTTTCTTTCCCTCTTTCTCATCTGCTCTCCCCACTATCTGATAGTGTTACTGTTACCCCTAAGTTGCCCATCGTTGGCAGGCAGGCGTACTGAAGTGGGATAGATCGATGACAAGGGCTGTCAGAGCGCCTCAATGTTCCTCACAGCTTGATTGTGTGTGAAAGACTCTGTGCCACGCAGCTAAATGAATGAAAGAAGTGCACAGTCAAGTCTGATCAGTTCTCCTGACAACCATCATCAATACTGTCTGTTAGAACAGGAGCGCTCCATTGGACAATGTGACGGGCGAGTCATGAAAAATAGGTAGATACACACCCCGTCTTCACAACTGGTCGGATCCTCCACCAATCAGCACAGTGGACATGGTTGATGTTACTAGAGGTTATTGGCATTATTAGTTTTATCTTGATACATAGCTGATACATAGCTAGAATAGCTGAAATGTGGTCATTTTAGACCAGGAGTGGGCAATTCCAGTCCTCGAGGGCCTGATTGGTGTCACAGTTTTGCCCCAGCTAACACACCTGACTCCAATAGTCACCTAATTATGATCTTCAGTTTAGAATGCAATTTGATTAATCAGCCGTGTTTGCTAGGGATGGAGAAAAAGCGTGACACCAATCAGGCCCTCGAGGACTGGAGTTGCCCATCCCTGTTTAAGATGGTGCATATCTTTCTCATTCATTTGGAGTTGGACCTACACAACATATTGTGTGGGACACGGGACTCATCTCACCATTATGTTACTATTTTGGTCTGAAAACATTGGATAAACTTTTTGATTTTGGAGAACACTATCACTTTAATGGCCTCAAAACACTGAAGCAAAGTGCACTGAAAAAACACCACCAAAACCAATTAGGCTGCTTTCCCCCTCTTCACTGCTGCAGTGAATGTTTATGAGTGGAAATAGATTTGAAAAGCACTAGCAATAATATGAGAAAATCTCCACAGGACCTTCCTACACTGTTATGTGTTTGCTAGCCTGCTGTGAGGCACCACAATGTTTAGGAATCGAACAGTAGGGAAAACTCAGAGGAAAACATTTCAGATGAATATGGATGTGGCTTTATAACTTAATTGCTGACTTGTCTCCCTTCAACCCACAGCCTAAAGCACAACCCTTCCTATACAACCCTTCATCAACCCACAGCCTAAAGCACAACCCTTCATCAACCCACGGCCTAAAGCACAACCCTTCCTATACAACCCTTCATCAACCCACAGCCTAAAGCACAGCCCTTCCTATACAACCCTTCATCAACCCACGGCCTAAAGCACAACCCTTCATCAACCCACGGCCTAAAGCACAACCCTTCCTATACAACCCTTAATCAACCCACGGCCTAAACCACAACCCTTCATCAACCCACGGCCTAAAGCACAACCCTTCCTATACAACCCTTCATCAACCCAC
>QNTS01000712.1:191656-267707 GCA_003317085.1 Hucho hucho | reverse complement strand
CACAACCCTTCATCAACCCACGGCCTAAAGCACAACCCTTCCTATACAACCCTTCATCAACCCACAGCCTAAAGCACAACCCTTCCTATACAACCCTTCATCAACCCACGGCCTAAAGCACAACCCTTCATCAACCCACGGCCTAAAGCACAACACTTCTTCAATCCACGTCCTTTTATACAACCCTTCATACACAACCCTTCTTCAACCCACGTCCTAATATACAACCTTTCATCAACCCACGGCCTAACGCACAACTTAGCTTCAACCCACGGCCTAACACACAACCCTTCATCAACCCACAGCCTAACGTACAACTGTTCTTCAACCCACGGCCTAACGCACAACTGTTATTCAACCCACGGCCTAATGCACAACCCTTCCTCAAACCACAGCCTAACGCACAACCCTTCAACCCACGGCCTAATGCACAACTTATCTTCAACCACGGCCTAACGCACAACCCTTCATCAACCCACGGCCTAACACACAACTTAGCTTCAACCCACGGCCTAACGCACAACCCTTCATTTAACCCACGGCCTAACGCACAACTTATCTTCAATCCACGGCTTAACTCACAACACTTCTTCAATCACATGACTTCTATACTTTCTCCTCTCTCATATTCTCATTAACAGAGCCCCTGTGTGTAACAACCTCCCCTGGCTCTATCATATGTAACTATGGCTACTATCTCCATATCATTCTCAATGTATAATATATATCCATAACATTCAACTTTTATCATTGAAATACTGTAGCAGATGGTTTGGTTAGTATCAGTACTGCCTTCCTGAAATCTGTAGGCTATTGTCAGTCCCCACCTAGAAATGCCTTGTGTTTTCTGGATCAGTGGTATTGACAGTGTTCCTGGAGTAGGTGGCGTTGTGGCGTGGGTTCTCGGGTCCGCCATGGTAGGGATGGACCATTTTATAATAACACTACATAGAGGTGTGTCCAACATGCAGTATTCTACAAGATATCTAGATTTGTTGTTTTGTTAAATACATATTGTGTTTGGCTGGTGTAGGGCTAATCAGAAGTGTTGTCTGCCAACTGTGTGTCACTGTGGTCATATCTCCTCTTTATATGGTGTACATGGACGCACACCTGCACGAATACACACACACACTGGTTATAGTTACAGCTCTAGTAAAACTAAGACTAAGCCCCATCTTGTTTGGGGCATTTAACTCAATTTCAATAATCTCAAAAAAGGAAAAACACACTGAATGATCAATGTGACACATTAAACTTGACATTACAGCAGAGATGAAGGAACTCTATTGCTCTGTCTCTGGTGTGAATGCACTCTGGAGTTTCCCTCACTGTTCTACTTCTTCTCTGGCAGTGGAATTCCTATGAGGTAACACACCCTGCCAGACAGCAATATTTCCAGCTTCAAGCATTTCCCATTCTACTGTATTTAAGATGACAATTCATTACCAGCCAATAATTACTACAAAATACCACAACCATGATGATTCATTACAAATGTTTTTCATTGTGAGATGCTGCTAGAAACTTATCATAATAATATCGCAATAACATAATTCAGAGCAATTAGTCTTCACAGAAGCGTGAAATTGATTCCAAATATTCTCTGCTCTATTCATAGTATTTGATCTCTGTTCCTCAAAAGGAAATATTGTTCATTCAACTTTTTGGCAGATTTGACAAAATGCAGGCACCAATTCAATTTGGTAGATGACTAAACTGATTGGTGTCTGAGGCAATATAAGCATTCTTTAGGAGTCAATAGTCACAACATTTTCCTCCAAGGATGTATAGACAATAAAAACAAATATATTTAAAAACATACAGTTTTCCAGATGAAGCCACAGAAAGGTATTGCTTATTATACAAGAGGTATCCCCTTTTTATGCAAGAAACAGTTATTTTGGCACTAAACACTTTGAGCACACTACCCAGGATTCTCTGGCTACTGGTGCCACCTTGTGGAGGAAGCTTTTCATTGCGAAGGTGAGTTTACAGTCTTGATATACCTGGAGACATTTTGGCATTGTCTTTACAGTTTTGTTTTGCCTAGCCTGATCTACCTAACCAACTCAAATCACTTCAGAGTAACATCAAACCAAGTAATTTAGCAAATTACTTTGATGTGTGATTGGAGATGTGTACAGTATATGCCCAATATCAATCAAATATTACATTTATTTGAAATATACATCAAAGCAATTAGAGTTTTACAATAAAAAAAAATTATTGAAAAATGTTTGCTAAAAGACTCCACTGGAAAGTGGCAGAATGTTTGGTATGTGATTTATTTTTCAACTGCAAGGTATTTAATGGCTTCTTTAGCTGGGTTTAATTCACTGAGATGACTTGGTTACGCAATTTAATGTACGCCAGGTGGAGAACATTCAGTACTGTCATTCTGATTACAAATCAAGCTCAAGTTGCAGTCTCTCCACAAAACGCCACAACTCCCTTTAACAGGTAGGACCATGTTTTACTGCAACTTTCACTTTCATGTATCTGTCCCAGTGCAGATATTTTAAGAATGAAATGGAGGACGCTGCATTATTCAGAGATAAAGGTAAGAGCAGTAAATCCTTAAAAATATATCTGTTGGCCTGATGTTCATCATTATCTGTAAAGTATCATTCATATTGTTGGGCTACATATCTAATTAAATTGACCAAACAGGCAAAATATATATTTTTGGGTAACTGCTCTTCGTGTAGTATGGCCTACCTCAGTCTCTATGCTTCAGTGCTCTATCTTTGGAAAATACATTTACAGGAAATACCTGAAACAAGGGGTTATTATTATTGTAATCCAGTTTATATTTCTAAACATGTAATATCCCCAAAACTTATTTTGGTTTGAAAATTACTTTCAACATTCTATTAAGCAACAATGGAATATGACGTCAGTTGAAGAATCAGTAAGGCTTCAAAGGCCATAGAAATAGGAAAATATTTATATATCTACAGTCAGAGGTTTACGTACACCTTAGATAAATACATTTAAACTCAGTTTTTTACAATTCCTGACATTTAATCCTGGTAAGAATTCCCTGTCTTAGGTCAGTTCGGATCACCACTTTATTTTAAGAATGTGAAATGTCAGAATAATAGTGGAGAGAATTATTTATTTCAGCTTTTATTTCTTTCATCACATTCCCAGTGGGTCAGAAGTTTACATCCACTCAATTAGTATTTGGTAGCATTACCTTTAAATTGTTTAACTTGGGTCAAATGCTTCGGGTTGCCTTCCACATGCTTTCCACAATAAGTTGGGTGAATTTTGGCCCATTCCTCCTGACAGAGCTGGTGTAACTGAGTCAGGTTTGTAGGCCTCCTTGCTCGCACACACCTTTTCAGTTCTGCCCACACATTTTCTATAGGATTGAGGTCAGGGCTTTCTGATGGCCACTCCAATACCTTGACTTTGTTGTCCTTAACCATTTTGCCACAACTTTGGAAGCTTGCTTGGGGTCATTGTCCATTTGGAAGACCCATTTGTGACCAAGCTTTAACTTCCTGACTGATGTCTTGACATGTTGCTTCAATATATCCACAATTTTCCTCCCTCATGATGACATCTATTTTGTGAAGTGCACCAGTCCCTCCTGCAGCAACGAACCCCCACAACATGATGCTGCCACCCCTGTGCTTCACGGTTGGGATGGTGTTCTTCGGCTTGCAAGCCTCCCCCTTTTTCCTCTAAACATAACAATGGTCAATATGGTCAAACAGTTATATTTTTGTTTCATCAGACCAGAGGACATTTCTCCAAAAAAGTACGATCTTTGTCCCCATGCGCAGTTGCAAACCTTAGCCTGCCTTTTTTATGGCGGTTTTGGAGCAGTGGCTTCTTCCATGCTGAGCGGCCTTTCAGGTTATGTCGATATGAGACTCGTTTTACTGTGGATATTGATACTTTTGTACCTGTTTTCTCCAGCATCTTCACAAGGTTGTTCTGGGATTAAAATGTTTTGACATAAAAACATGTAGTTGTCATCTTTACTTGAAGATAATTAGTACTTTACTTCACTTCACCAAAAACATCTAAATTAATAATTAAACATAAGATGAATGCATAATTTAAACAACTAATTATGTGTAAAAACAACTACAAGGTAAATAGTGTTTAACTTACTCAATAGTTGCCAATAATTTTTTAGGTGGAACTAGCTCAATATTTTTTACAGTGTCATGTGGCTCATATAGCGAGGATCGCTACACTGTCTATCTAGATAGCTAACTTTAGTTATCTAGATAGATAGTTAGCATCCACCTCCCTCCTGTTAGAATTTCTCTTCAGAATCCTAGTACAAAAGCACTTTTCACCAGATCATTATCAGGGATGATGTTTTATTGTTGACAACAGCTAAATGTATGGGCTGGCCAGTAAAAAACGCTCTTGTCGTCTTGAAGAGTAGCTAACGTTCGCAGAAGCTGTACAGTAAATGTGTTGTCAGTCATCCTGAATTATACTGTATGATCCTAGATCCTAGTATGTATGATCCAAGTATGTGTGATCCTAGGTCCTAGTATGTATGATCCTAGATCCTAGTATGTATGGTCCTAGATCCTAGTATGTATGATCCTAGATCCTAGTATGTATGAGCCTAGATCCTAGTATGTATGATCCTAGATCCTAGTATGTATGAGCCTAGATCCTAGTATGTATGGTCCTAGATCCTAGTATGTATGATCCTAGATCCTAGTATGTATGGTCCTAGATCCTAGTATGTATGATCCTAGATCCTAGTATGTATGAGCCTAGATCCTAGTATGTATGATCCTAGATCCTAGTATGTATGAGCCTAGATCCTAGTATGTATGGTCCTAGATCCTAGTATGTATGATCCAAGTATGTATGATCCTAGATCCTAGTATGTATGGTCCTAGATTCTAGTATGTATGATCCTAGATCCTAGTATGTATAAGCCTAGATCCTAGTATGTATGAGCCTAGATCCTAGTATGTATGATCCTAGATCCTAGTATGTATGGTCCTAGATCCTAGTATGTATGATTCTAGATCCTAGTATGTATGAGCCTAGATCCTAGTATGTATGGTCCTAGATCCTAGTATGTATGATCCTAGATCCTAGTATGTATGAGCCTAGATCCTAGTATGTATGATCCTAGATCCTAGTATGTATGAGCCTAGATCCTAGTATGAATGATCCTAGTGTGTATGAGCCAAGTATGTAAGAGCTTAGAATGTATGATCCTAGTATGTTTATATTTGTTGCTTACTGCATTCATTTTTTACCTAACAGTACATTCTAAGTAGTATTTAGTATGATTACAGATTTCGTACACACCCATTGCCTTCCTGGCCTGTACTAGCAGCCGCTGCCTTGCTTTTATTTGTTGATGTTTAACTTTTATATCTGTAACTGCTTTATATATTCTCATGCTATTTCTGTCTTTGTCCTCAAACCAGAGAATAAAAGACTAGAGACATATCAACACATCTGTTAATTATAGATTTATTTCATTCAGTTAACAACTGTTCACAAATCTCTATTTCTTGTAGTCCAGGGGCATGTCTGAATACCCATTCTTGCATTCTAAATAGTACTCTGATTAGATGTGGGAAAATATAACGTTTTATAGTAGTCTATGTGAAATGTATAGTAGACTATGTGAAATGTATTGTAGACTATGTGAAATGTATAGTAGACTATGTGAAATGTATAGTAGACTATGTGAAATGTATAGTAGTCTATGTGAAATGTATAGTAGACTATGTGAAATGTATAGTAGTCTATGTGAAATGTATAGTAGACTGTGTGAAATGTATAGTAGACTATGTGAAATGTATAGTAGACTATGTGAAATGTATAGTAGTCTATGTGAAATGTATAGTAGACTATGTGAAATGTATAGTAGACTATGTGAAATGTATAGTAGACTGTGTGAAATGTATAGTAGACTGTGACATTTTGCTGGATTTTTTTGTTGCCTGCCTGCAGACTGCTAGATTGGTCCTCTAATACATGATTATTGAAGGTCCAGTGCACAAAAAAAGTATTATAATTGAATTTAGATTTTTCAGGTGGTGCTGCAGAACCCTCAGCACCCCTACTTCACACAACTATGGCTGCAGATAACCAGCTAATAAAGCATTGCATGGGTTATGTCGTGTCTTGACTATCATTCGTTTGACTGTTATTTTATAAAATAATTACATACCACGTTCAATTATTCAATTATTACGCAATTCAATTAATCATATAACAATGAATTAAGTAGTAATCTGGGGCACCACGGGAAAAGTTATTTAACGAGGTACTATCTCCCGACTAAACTCTAAAGATATAAATATCTCTTACATCAGTCAGTTAATTCATTCATTCTTATTTAACTTATATCAGTCTCATTCTGATCGTCGCAAAATTCTTGGATATCCTAAGATAAATTATGAATCAGCGATATACAAATTAGCTTAATTATATATTTACTAGCTAACTAAATAATCACACAGAATTATATAAACACACAAACAGGATAGCATACACATTGATTACTACACAATGCAAAGAAAAGTCCCTAGTGGATTAAACCGATATGATGGCTTGTTACACAAATTGGCAGATTCAAAAGAGAGGGAAAGGAAGAGACAAAGGAATTCCATTATTGTACATACAGCTGATAGCTATGCTCATGGAAATGCGAATACTTTGCACATGAACGGCCACTCATTCGAAAGAATTGCAATGTACATATTTATGTGTGTATGTCTTTGCTGTATCTCTGTTGAAAACACTCAATCCATTTATGGGGAGTAATTCGACAGAAAGTCTCTGGTTGTGTAAGTCTCTGTCCACCAGAGGTCACCATGTCCTTTGTAGCTGTAGCTTCTTGGTTTTGGAGTGTCTGTGAGAACGGGTCTTCCATAGGTCTACGCCGCATTGTTCAGGGAGCTCTGTTCATTAGAATGGATCTTTCAAAGTACCTCCCGGTGGTTCTCGATTGAGTTTACTAGACTAAAGTGCTTAGCTGCAGACTGAATGTTCCTGTGTAGTTTTCTAGAGAGAATTTCAGAGTTTGTAACCATTTTGAACCATTCAGCTCACGCTGTCGGTCACGCTGGTCTAATGTAAAGCTAGAACCATTTAACACGCCCGTAGCAACCCGGCAATGTACTGGTCTCTAGAGATTTCAACGTGCAGCCACGCTCCACGTTTTTCTGGTCTCATAGAGTCTAACCAATCGTTATGTTCAACACCGTCCACGTGTGGAAGGTCCTCACGTTCTCTGGTCTGATATGTTAATTCTTCAGCAAGTTCTTTTAAGCACTCACCTTGGAGGGCGGTGTCAGTCACGTTATCTGTGCTCACTTGGGCGTGGTTACTGACTGGCTAAAACTTTACATAAAAAACTATTCTCTCATTTAGAAGGCCAAACTCATATTAAATCTTCTCACAAATAGTTTCATATTTAAGTTCCACAACATTTAGACGTAAATCTGATAACTGGGAAATATACACATTCAGAGATACAGTTATGTTGTTATACAGTCCTTAATGAGATCCCAAAACAATAACTGATCTGACATAATTGTTCTTTCAGTACCCACGGACCATTCCAACTGTTTGGATTACAGAAATATTGTTTAATTATTCAACCTGTTCATGTTACCGTACTGCAAATAAAGGGATTTTGACTTCCATTTCTGCAGAGTGGGAGAGAGTTTGAGGTATTTACTGGTATTTACCGTCATAAAACTGTGGTGGGGGGTTATGATTCTCACCCAAGATGGCAAGTCATGACAGTTAGGGTTAGGAAATTCTACTTCATTTTACATTATTGGCGACATTAGCGAAATATTTTCAAATACCACACAAATTAGCGAAAGTATATAGTTTTAATAGGGCATATTTTATATTTTGAATATTTAATAGGATGACCTTACAGAATATCTCACCACTTCCATCGTGTCCTCTCTCGCTCCGCTTTATTCCTTTCTCGAGCGGGTAGAGACATGCAGAGAGAGGGGCTCTCAGCAGTTTAATGAAATAAGGTTAGTTGTGAAAACATGTCAATATTGATGTTCCCGAACAGATTTGGTTGGTTTAGATATTGTGGCTTTAGTGGGCTAGGCTTACTGTCTGTTAAACAAGCAGATGTGTTCCCACCTGCGCTCTACCACCTACAACGTGTCATATATTTAGCTAAAAATATTGCATATCTAACATAACAGTGAAATTCTATGACAAGGAAAATAAATAAAACAAATGGGCATATTTACTTATTTTAAATAAATGATGAAGTGCAATGCTGGAGAGATGGAGAAAGAGTTGCAGACTCATCTCCTTCAGAGCAGAGAGAGGGAGAGCGATCATAGTATAATCTAATTCTAGTTCTTTGAGAGAGATTGTCACGTATACTCCCTCTCTGGCCTCTAGGTCACCAGGCTGCTGATTATTACACACACCTGTCACCATCATCACGCGCACCAACGCTTCATGACACTCACCTGGACTCCATCACCTCCTTGATTACCTTCCCTATATCTGTCACTCCCCTTGGCACAGGTGCATCCTGTTTCCATTGATCATCCTTGAAATGTTTCTACAACTCTATTGGAGTCCACCTGTGGTAAATTCAATTGATTGGACATTATTTGGAAAAACAAACACCTGCTTTTATAAGGTCCCACAGTTGACAGTGCATGTCAGAGCAAAAATCAAGCCATGAGGTCAAATGAATTGTCCGTAGAGCTCCGAGATGGGATGGTGTCGAGGCACAGATCTGGGGAAGGGTATCAAAAAATGTCAGCAGCATTGAAGGTCCCCAAGAATACTGTGGCCTCCATCATTCTTAAATGGAAGAAGTTTGGAACCACCAATACTCTTCCTAGAGCTGGCCAGCAATCAGGGGAGAATGGCCTTGGTCAGGGAGGTGGCCTGACCAAGAACCCGTCACTCTGACAGAGCTCCAGAGTTCCTCTGTGGAGATGGGAGAACCTTCCAAAAGGACAACCATCTCTGCAGCATTCCACCAATCAATCCTTAATGGTAGATGGGCCAGACGGAAGCCACTCTTCAGTAAAAGGCACATGACAGCCCGCTTAGAGTTTGCCAAAAGGCACCTAAGGACTCTCAGACCATGAGAAACAAGATTCTCTGGTCTGATGAAACCAAGATTGAACTCTTTGGCCTGAATGCCAAGCGTCATGTGGAGAACCTGGCACCATCCCTACGGTGAAGCATGGTGGTGGCAGCATCATGCTGTGGGGATGTTTTTCAGTGGCAGGGACTGGGAGACTAGTCCGGATCGAGGGAAAGATGAACGGAGCAAAGTACAGAGAGATCCTTGATGAAAACCTGCTCCAGAGTGCTTAGGACCTCAGACTGGGGTGAAGGTTTGCCTTCCAACAGGACAACGACCCTAAGCATACAGCCACGACAACGCAGGTGTGGCTTTGTGACAGGTCTCTGAATTTCTTTGAGTAGCCCAGCCAGAGCCCGGAAGAGAGAGACCTGAAATAAGAACCTGTGCAGCAACCCTCCCCATCCAACTTGACAGAGCTTAAGAGGATCTGCAGAGAAGAATTGGAGAAACTCCCCAAATACAGGTGTGCCAATCTTGTACCGTCATACCCAAGAAGACTGGAGGCTGTAATCGCTGCCAAAGGTGCTTCAACAAAGTACTGAGTAAAGGGTCTGAATACTTATGTAAATGTGATATTTCTAAAAACCTGTTTTTGCTTTGTCATGATGGGGCATTGTGTGTAGATTGGTCAAAAAAAAACAATTGAATCCATTTTAGAATAAGGCTGTAACGTAACAAAATGTGGAAAAAGTCAAGGGGTCTGAATACTTTCAAAAGGCACCGTACAAGTGCAGGTTACAATTTTGTTAGTTTTGTTATTGTTAATGTAAACAGTAAAAAGTACAGGACGCAGAATCGACCCCTGTGGGACAACGTTCGTAATATCCAGGATTAAAAAACAATTGCACACACTATAAAACATTCTATTTTCGCACACCCAATCAGCCTACTATTTAGAATGCAAGTAGGGGTAATCGGCCATGCTTTCAGTGAGCAGTGAATCTATAGTAGCCTTAGTAGTCCAATCTTAACGGAGATGACTCTAACTCTTTTAACGAGCAGAAACACACCAGAAACCAAACCTTTACGAGACAACACCTGCAATTTAGGGCATATTTCCACAGGTTTCCAGAAGCACACTTTGGGTCCAGGTAGTCATTACATTCTCCACTGCGTCCTACCTGCTTTTAAACCTGTCAGCAGCAGTTGGCTACACCTTGAGGCCAGTGTGTGTGCTCAACGTCTGGTGACAGTTGAAAAACAAGAGGCACCCATCACCATTTCTTCTATGCTTCTCAGTCAAGAGTTCTGTAATATACTGTAGGTCCTTTTACGAGGGCTGGATGGAGCTCTTGGCAATTCAAAGTCCAGTCCAAGACAAAAGAAAAGCCATGAAATAGGTGTAGAGTCCATGGCTCAGTTTAAATACATGTTATGTCTTCTACATCTGAGTCTTTATATAATGTTTCAGTCAGCTTTCAGTCATAGAGAAGCCCTGTCATGATACCTTTGTCTGTACATTATGCCTTGAATCTATTCTACCGCGCCCAGAAACCTGCTCCTTTTACTCTCTGTTCCGAACGTACTAGACGACCAGTTCTTATAGTCTTTAGCCGTACCCTTATCCTACTCCTCCTCTGTTCCTCTGGTGATGTAGAGGTTAATCCAGGCCCTGCAGTGCCTAGCTCCACTCCCATTCCCCAGGCGCTCTCATTTGTTGACTTCTGTAACCGTAAAAGCCTTGGTTTCATGCATGTTAACATTAGAAGCCTCCTCCATAAGTTTGTTTTATTCACTGCTTTAGCACACTCTGCAAACCCGGATGTCCTAGCCGTGTCTGAATCCTGGCTTAAAAAGGCCACCAAAAACCCTGAAATTTCCATCCCTAATTATAACATTTTCCGACAAGATAGAACTGCCAAAGGGGGCGGAGTTGCAATCTACTGCAGAGAAATGTCTTACTATCCAGGTCTGTGACCAAACAATTTGAGCTTCTACTTTTAAAAATCCACCTTTCTAGAAACAAGTCTCTCACCGTTGCCGCTTGCTATAGACCACCTTCTGCCCCCAGCTGTGCCCTGGACACCATATGTGAATTGATTGCCCCCCCATCTATCTTCAGAGCTCGTGTTGTTAGGTGACCTAAACTGGGACATGCTTAACACCCCGGCCATCCTACAATCTAAGCTTGATGCCCTCAATCTCACACAAATTTTTAATGAACCTACCAGGTACAACCCCAAATCCGTAAACACGGGCACCCTCATAGATATCATCCTAACCAACCTGCCCTCCAAATACACCTCTGCTGTCTTCAACCAGGATCTCAGCGATCACTGCCTCATTGCCTGCATCCGTAATGGGTCTGTAGTCAAACGACCTCCCCTCATCACTGTCAAACGCTCCCTAAAACAATACAGCGAGCAGGCCTTTCTAATCGACCTGGCCCGGGTATCCTGGTATCCTACAACCCACGGCCTAACTCAGAACTCTACTACAACCCACGGCCTAACTCACAACTCTTCTACAACCCACGGCCTAACTCACAACTCTTCTACAACCCACGGCCTAACTCACAACTCTTCTTCAACCAACGGCCTAACTCACAACTCTTCTTCAATCACATGACTTATTCTCTACTTTCTCCTCTCTCTCATATTGTCATTAACAGAGCCCCTGTGTGTAACAACCTCCCCTGGCTCTTTCATATGTAACTATGGCTACTATCTCCATATCATTCTCAATGTATAATATATATCCATAACATTCAACTTTTATCATTGAAATACTGTAGCAGATGGTTTGGTTAGTATCAGTACTGCCTTCCTGAAATCTGTAGGCTACTGTCAGTCCCGACCTAGAAATACCTTGTGTTTTCTGGATCAGTCGTATTGACAGTGTTCCTAGAGTAGGTGGTGTTGTGGCGTGGGTTTTCGGGTCCGCCATGGTAGGGATGGATCATTTAATAATAACACTATATAGAGGTACTGTACCTGGAGATTTTAGCATTCTGTCTTAACAGTTTTGTTTTGCCTTGCTAGATCTACCTAGCCTGCTCAAATCACTTCAGAGTAACATCAAGTAATTAAGCTTATTACTTTGATGTGGGATTGGAGATGTGTACAGTATATGCCCAATATCAATCAAATATTACATTTATTTGAATTGTATAATAAAAACATTTTTTTTGTTGAACAATGTTTGCTAAAAAACTCTAGCTTCAACTAGAAAGGGGCAGAATGTTTATGTGGTTCTTTTTCAACTGCAAGCTGACTAAATGAGCTGGGTTTAATTCACTGAGATGACTTGGGTAAGCAATTTAAAGTACAGTGCATTGTGAAAGTATTCAGACCCCTTGACTTTTTATACATTTTGTTACATTACAGCCTTATTCTAAATTGGATTCAATAGTTTTCCCCCCTCATCAATCTACACAAAATACCCCAGAATGACATCACAATACCCCATAATGATGAAGCAGAAACTGGTTTTTAGAAAGGTGTGCAAATTTATAAAAATATTAAACTGAAATATGACATTTACATAAGTATTCAGACCATTTGCTATGAGACTCGAAATTTAGCTCAGGTGCATCCTGTTTCCATTGATCATCCTTGGAATGTTTCTACAACTTGATTGGAGTCCACCTGTGGTAAATTCAATTGATTGGACATGATTTGGAAAGGTGCACACCTGTCTGTAGGTCCCATAGTTGACAGTGCATGTCAGAGCAAAAACCAAACCATAAGGTCGAAGGAATTGTCCGTTGAGCGCCGAGACAGGATTGTGTCGAGGCACAGATCTGGGGAAGGGTACCAAAAATGTTTTGCAACATTGAAGGTCCCAGAGAACACAGTGGCCTCCATCATTCTTAAATAGAAGTTTTGGAACCACCAAGACTATTCCTAGAGTGATGCTCCCCATCCAACCTGACAGAGCTTGAACAGAGAATATTTGGAGAAACTCCCCAAATACAGGTATGCCAAGCTTGTAGCATCATTCCCAAGAAGACTTGAGGCTGTAATCGCTTCCAAAGGTGCTTCAACAAAGTACTGAGTAAAGGGTCTGAATACTAATGTAAATGTGATATTTACGTTTTTTTTATTTGATAAAATTGCTAAAATTTATAAAAACCTGTTTTTGCTTTGTCATTATGGGGCATTGTGTGTAGATTGAGGGGGCAACGATTTAATTTTAGAATAAGGCTGTAACATAACAAAATGTGGAAAAAGTCAAGAGGTCGGAATACTTTCGAATGCACTGTATGCCAGGTGGAGAACATTCAGTTGTATTGTTTTTCTGATTACAAATGTGCAAGTTAATGCTTTGTGAACATATTCAACATGTAGATTGAAGTCTCTCCACAACTCTACAAAATTGTCATTTTAACACGTAAAGGCACATGTTTGCGGCAACTTTCACTTTCACATGTATCTGTCATTGCAGACATTTGAAGAATGAAATGGCGGACTCTGCATCATTCAGAGACAATGGTAAGAGCAGTAAAACCTCAACAATATATATATTGGCCTGATCTTGTAAAGTATCATTCATCATGTTGTCCTACATTTCAAACTCAATTTGCCAAACTAGCAAAATATATTTTTGGGGGGCTCATCTTGGGCAATTGCTCTTCGTCTAGTATGGCCTACAACACTCTTTATGTTGTATCTTTGGAAAATCATTTACCGGCAATATCTCAAACAATAGGTTCTGAAGAAGGCCTTCATCAAGCAGGCACCATGTTTTCCAGTTTATTTATAAAAATGTTATACCTGAATGCTAATAATCTAAATAATGTCACGGGTCTGTGTCGGAACTGATATGATTGTCTCGGTACTGTAGGTGTAATTTTAACTAACTTTTCCGGATGCGCCCGTACAGATCCGAACGCGACTGCTGGAGTAGAGAGAAATGTTTCATTTATGCTGCCAATTATACATCAACGCGGCAATAGGCTACAGTCATAGAGCCTCCGCGTGTTGCAAAAGTTAGGATATATATAATTATTGGAAGATGGAATTAAAATGACGAATGTCGGTAAGGCAGCCCCGCACCTTTCTGATTCAGATGGGTTGGGTTAAAATGCGGAAGACACATTTCGGTTGAAAGCATTCAGTTGATCAACTCCCTGTGTCACCAACTCACTGTACGGCCAAAGACAGTACAGTATCAAGACCGGCTAAAACTCATTTCCAATAGAAATCACTGATCACACTTGTAGATGTCATGGCGACGTTGGCAAGCTAAGCTCATGCGCAGAAACAAGTCATTGGGGTTAAATGTCGTCTTGCGTCAACTCAAAGACACCTTTTTGATATAAAGTAGCTTTGACAAAAATAAAAACTTGCCAGTTTGTCACTTTCACGAAGTTGGAGTAATAACATGTTCAAATACTTACACACTGCCCACAAAATAAGGTGGAAACTGAGCTGCACTTCCTAACCTCCTGCCCAATGTATGACCATATTAGAGACACATATTTTCCTCAGATTACACAGATCCACAAAGAATTAGAAAACAAACCATATTTTGATAAACTCCCATATCTATCGGGTGAAATACCAGTGTACTCTCTGTTAGGGCCAAATAGCATTCTACATTGCTTAGTTATTTTTTGTTAATTATTTCCAATGTGTCAAGTAATTATCTTTTTGTTTTCTCATGATTTGGTTAGGTCTAATTGTGTTGCTCTCCTGGGGCTCTGTGGGGTCTGTTTGTGTTTGTGAACAGAACCCCAGGACCAGCTTGCTTAGGGGACTCTTCTCCAGGTTCATTTCTCTGTAGGTGATCACTTTGTTATGGAAGGTTTGGGAATCGCTTCCCTTTAGGTGGTTGTAGAATTTAACTGCTCTTTTCTGGATTTTGATAATTAGCGGGTATCGGCTTAATTCTGCTCTGCATGCATTATTTGGTGTTTTACGTTGTACAATGAGAATATTTTTGCAGAATTCTGCATGCAGAGTCTCAATTTGGTGTTTGTCCCATTTTGTGAATTCTTGGTTGGTGAGCGGACACCAGACCTCACAACCATGAAGGGCAATGGGTTCTAAAACTGATTCAAGTATTTTTAGCCAGATCCTAATTGGTGTGTTGAATTTGATGTTCCTTTTGATGACATAGAAGGCCCTTCTTGCCTTGTCTCTCAGCTCGTTTACAGCTTTGTGGAAGTTACCTGTGGTGCTGATGTTTAGGCCGAGGTATGTATGTTTTTTTTTGTGTGCTTTAGGCCAACAGTGTCTATATGGAATTTGTATTTGTCGTCCTGGCGACTGGACCTTTTTTGGAACACCATTGTTTTTGTCTTACTGAGACTTACTGTCAGGGCCCAGGTCTGACAGAATCTGTGCAGAAGATATAGGTGGTGCTGTAGGCCCTCTATGGTTGGGGACAGAAGCACCAGATCATCAGCAAACAGTAGACATTTGACTTCAGATTCTAGTAGGGTGAGGCCGGGTGCTGCAGACTGTTCTAGTGCCCTCGCCAATTCGTTGATATATATGTTGAAGAGGGTGGGGCTTAAGCTGCATCCCTGTCTCACCCCACAGCCATGTGGAAAGAAATGTGTGTTTTTTGCCAATTCTAACCACACACTTGTTGTTTGTGTATGTAACCGGTGCTGTACTGCACCGCTGTAACTCTGCGTTGTGTCTGGTTGATTGAGACGATAGACGTGGACTTTGGGGATCAGGTTGTTTTAATTAAGCAGAATTCACTCACTGCATCCTGCATCCAAAAGAAAATAAAACATTTGTTGAGCACATATGTTCCGCGAATCGTCGCCTCTTTCTACAACAGATGCACAATACAAGGGACTGGGATCATTCGAGGAGCCATTGTTCACACATACAATAGCCTGCTAATACCTTAGCTAGCTATTAACCACATGTTGAATTCAGAATGTTGATATCATCCTGAAAAGTACAATTACAAGTGCATCTTAACAATACCATCCACTTATGAGTAACCTCTAAATATACAACATTATTCATGAACAAAACACTGTGTGTATGAATTTGTGCTTAAAATAATCAAACTTTTCTGAAGATGACAGAAAAAGCATGCCTACCTCTCATAGTGCATCAAAATGATTTGAGCACGAGCACGCAGGGCAAAACGTAAGTACACACTCCCCTACTCCCAGGATGCAGGCATGCATAATAACAAATCAACATGCCATATTAATATATGAACCAGGTAAAATTCACACAGTACTTTAACAACTGTTACATGTACATGGATTTTATAATGGGTTGCAGGTAGCCTAGTGGATAGAGAGTTGGGCCAGTAACCGAAAGGTTGCTGGATTGAATCCCTGAGCTGACAAGGCAAAATTCTGTCGTTCTGCCCCTGAACAAGGAAGTTAACCCATGTTCCTAGGCCGTAATTGTAAATAAGAATTTGTTCTTAACTGACTTGCCTAGTTAAAGGTTACATTTTTACCGAAAAATATTTCTTTCTTATTATAATTTTTTTCTTCACAATAATGTTTATATGACAAAGTTAGCTTAACGATAACCTACATAGCTACTCAATAAAAAATGATTTCAGAAGAAAAGAAGTAGCAGGAGCACTTCAGGTACTCCATAAGAACCACAGGTGCTCTTGGAGAGGAATCAGGGTGTCTGACCTGATGGAGCTGATATACATTGGTGTATTTTAATAATGTTTTAGCCCATACATTTTAACTTTCAATCCCTCACGAGTGCCCGGACAATTTTTTTTATGCCACTTAGCACCTATTTGTGGTTGTAATTGTTAGTCTTTAAATCACTCATTTAATACTACCCTGAGTTACACAAATTCAATTCAAGCAACAATCAACATTAACAATTTTACAAAATACTGATGCTTGTGTTAATTTTATGTGTTTTCAGTCTCAAATCCAGTGGCCCAGAAACGCAAAAGTATGGAAATATTGCGCCCAGAGAGTGAGTGATCAATAAAATATCAGCCTGATTTATTTCAACTGATTTTCGATTACTCTAGTTTGAAGAGTTGTGGATTTATGTTGTTCTGTTGTAATATGGTTCATAATGTTTATGGTGTAATACTGAAAGAAAAGCTAACAAAAATGTTAGTGTCAACAATGTTTTACAGCAAACATTTTAAATAAGGTTGCGTTGGTGTTTATGTTACAGTGTCTGAAAGTCCTCCAGAGCTAAGGATTGTGCTGCTCGGCAGGAATGGCTCTGAGAAGAATGCTGTTGGAAACTTCATCCTGGACACAGGGGCATTTGAACCCAACTATGTACTAAACGAATGTGAGAGAGTTGGGGGTCAGGTGGAGGGAAGACACATAGCTGTAATCAACACTCCAGACCTGTTAGACCCTCACATCTCACATGACAAACTCTCAGAGGAACTGTGTTGGTGTGTCACTCTGTCTAAACCAGGACCTCATGTGTTCCTGTTGGTGCTGCAGCCTGAGTTCACACAGGAAGAGGGAGACAGAATCAGGACAATCCTAGACACCCTCAGTGATCGGTCCTTTGACTACTCAATGGTATTGACAACTCATGAAGACAAGAGAGGACACATGGATGAGGATCACCCTCTGAATCAGATGGTCAGAGCCTGTAGAGGGAGGCAGAACCTCAGTGACCACACTCAACTTATGGCAGATGTTGACAAGATTGTAAAGGAGAATGGAGGAGGCTATCTCACCTGTGATGTATTTGAAGACACAAGTGACATGGTACAAGGGAAAGAGGAAATCCACAGGAGTAAAACTGATGGAAACCTCAAATCTTCCTCTGAGGAAGAACTTGGAAAGGATGTTTTGGATCAAGGTGAATCAGCACAATTGGACAATTGGGAGAAAATTAGAAAAATTGGTAAGTATACAGCACACTGACAAAAGTTAAATTAATATGAGCATTGCATATAAGTTGACAGTATTAAAGGGATAGTCCCCCCACATTACCCTGTCAGCACTCATTGGACAAGGTAAGACAGCAACCCATGATACGGTTTTGTTTACCTGGCCACTGTCTCCAAATGCTAACTTTTTAGCATCTGTGGCACACATCCAATGCCAGTCAACATCCCTAATATTAGTATTTTTTGAAGCTTCATGTCAAAATCATCATAGTCTGTTGTGTACAGAACTACGAAAACATAACTTGCACTGTAGAATCTGTCAGGAAGGAATGTCTGCATGGAATAGGGAGCAGCAGTAGTACCAGTGTTTTTCGTAATTTATTTGAACAAATCACGATTTCACAGGTGTTAGCATCTTTCGACTTTGAGGGGGAGGGAACATTTGGCCATAACTTACAAAGAGAGAAGGTGGAGCTCCTTGTTCCGGTTCTGCTCCTCAATCTAGCATCTCTTAATCCCTTCTCTTGACACGTATGGACCCCGAACTGAGCAGCTGACCAATTACATAAGACTTTAGTTCTGGGATAAACAAAATTAAAATCATGTTAAAGTAACTTCATTGAACTACAATCAATTTCAGACCCTTTAGGATGATTTGGACTTGAAACGTGAAAAATGCTATTGAGCATTAATACTGTCAATTTATATTCAATCCTCATTAAGGATGACTGCTTTTTTGTTTCATCATGCTTGGTTGAAAGGGACTGCAAAGATAGTCACTGGTATTGATTGTCAACACTTTTTTCAGGATTGACGTCAATTAATGAAAATCTGGGGGAGCAATCGCGCAGTGGAGAAAAATGTGGTGGGTAAAATTCAGTCTCATTTACACCATGTTGCCACTTCTATATTAAAGTGGGATGGCTACGGCTCAGTTAGGATTTGTCCAAGTTATCTTTATTTTTGAAGCTCTTTTTTAAAAAGATTTTGAAGCTCTTTTTTCAAAATTGATAGGCAAAAAAACGATATAACAGCTGTGTTGTAATGCATCTGGGGGTAGCTGGTGTAGGAGTCAGGCGCAGGACAGCAGATATGAGTAAATAATAGCAATTTTACTCAATATTAATAAGAATAATTGTCAAACTTGCCAAGCCCACAAATACGGACCGCAATACAATAACCAAACACTCACAAACAAACATGGGGGAACAGAGGGTTAAATAATGAACAAGTAATTGTGGGATTGAAACCAGGTGTGTAAAACAAGACAAAACCAATGGAAAAATGAAAAGTGGATCGGCGATGGCTAGAAAACCAGTGACGCCAAACGCCGCCCGAGCAAGGAGAGGGACCGACACCGGCCTCGGGGACGACCCGGAGGACGAGGTGTAGGGCGATCCGGATGGAGATGGTGGAACTCCCGCAGCAACGAAGGGTCCAGAACGTCCTCCACTGGCACCCAGCATCTCTCCTCTGGACCGTACCCCTTCCACTCCACGAGGTACTGAAGGCCCCTCCTCCGACACCTCGAGTCCAGGATGGCTCGAACAGCATACGCCGGGGCCC
Organism: Hucho hucho; assembly: GCA_003317085.1. NCBI lineage: Eukaryota > Metazoa > Chordata > Actinopteri > Salmoniformes > Salmonidae > Hucho > Hucho hucho. Next base: position 248,272 of record QNTS01000712.1, on the reverse strand, counting down.
CCTCGATGTCCAGAGGGGGCGTTAGAATCTCCCGCACCTCAGACTCCTGAAGTGGACCAGCCACCACCGGCCTGAGGAGAGACACATGGAACGAGGGATTAATACGGTAATCTGGGGGAGCTGTAACCTGTAGCATACCTCGTTCAGTCTCCTCAGGACTTAAAATATTCCCACAAACCGTGGACCCAGCTTCCGGTAGGGCAGGCGGGGGGGCAGGTTTCGGGTCGAGAGCCAGACCCGGTCCCCCGGTGCGAACACAGGGGCCTCACTGCGGTGGCGGTCAGCGCTCGCCTTCTGCTGCCTCACGGCCCGTCGCAGGTGCACATGGGCGTCCCAGGTCTCCTCCGAGCGCTTAAACCATTCATCCACCGCAGGAGCCTCGATCTGGCTCTGATGCCAAGGTGGCAGAACCGGCTGATACCCCAGTACACACTGGAAGGGAGACCGGTTAGTGGAGGAGTGAGTTTTGGGCCATCTCTGCCCATGGGATGAACGCCGCCCACTCCCCTGGCCGGTCCTGGCAATATGACCGCAGAAACCTACCCACATCCTGGTTTACTCTCTCCACCTGCTCGTTACTCTCGGGGTGAAAACCTGAGGTGAGGCTGACCGAGACCCCCAGACGCTCCATAAACGCCCTCCAGACCCTAGACGTGAACTGGGGACCCCGATCAGAGACTATATCCTCAGGCACCCCGTAGTGCCGGAAGACGTGTGTGAACAGGGCCTCAGCAGTCTGTAGGGCGACCGTGCAAAGGGAGGAGACGGCAGGACTTAGAAAACCGATCCACAACGACCAGGATCGTGGTGTTGCCCTGTGAGGGAGGAAGATCAGTCAGGAAGTCCACTGACAGGTGCGACCACGACCTTTGTGGAACGGGTAGGGGTTGTAACTTCCCTCTGGGCAGGTGCCTAGGAGCCTTGCACTGGGCGCACACCGAGCAGGACGAAACATAAACCCTCACGTCCTTGGCCAAGGTGGACCACCAGTACTTCCCACTAAGACAGCGCACTATCCGACCGATGCCAGGATGACCAGAGGAGGGTGACGTGTAGGCCCAATAGATCAACCGGTCGCGGAGAGCAGACGGAACGTACAGATGCCCTGCTGGACACTGAGAGGGAGTGGGCTCTGTATGTAACGCCCGCTCTATGTCCACGTCCAGCTCCCACACTACCGGTGCCACCAGGCAAGAGGCTGGGAGTATGGGAGTGTGATCCATGGACCGCTCCTCTGTGTCAAACATCCAGGACAGTGCGTCTGCCTTAGCGTTCTGGGAACCTGGTCGTTAGGACAGGGTGAAAACAAAACGGGTAAAAAACATGGCCCACCTTGCCTGGCGAGGGTTCAGTCTCCTCGTCGTCCGGATGTACACCAGATTGCGGTGGTCAGTCCAGATGAGAAAAGGGTGTTTAGCCCCCACTGCAGTCGCACCGTTCCCCCCTTCAGCAGTGAGGTAATTGGATCCGCTACCTGACCAAAGCCCCGGATAAGTCTCCGGTAGTAGTTGGCAAACCCCAGGAACCGCTGCACTTCCTTTACCGTGGTGGGAGTCGGCCAATTACGCACGGCTGAAATGCGGTCACTCTCCATCTCCACCCCTGATGTGGAAATGCGGTACACTAGGAAGGAGACGGCCTGCTGAAAGAACAGGCATTTCTCAGCCTTGACGTACAGGTCATGCTCCAACAGTCGACCAAGCACCCTGCACACCAGGGACACATGCTCGGCGCGTGTAGCGGAGTATATCAGAATGTCATCAATATACACCACTACACCCTGCCCGTGCATATCCCTGAAAATCTCATCTACAAAGGCCTGGAAGACTGATGGAGCATTCATCAACCCGTACAGCATGACGAGGTACTCATAGTGCCCAGAGGTGGTACTAAATGCAGTCTTCAACTTGTCCCCCTCCCCGGATACGCACCAGGTTGTAAGCACTCCTGAGATCCAATTTTGTGAAGAAGCGCGCCCCGTGCATTGACTCCATCGCACTGGCCCTCTTCTTACAGAAGGTGAGAGCCAAATCGGCATATTCTGGGGATGCGCACAGTGGAGACCTGGTCTGGACTTTCCACTGTAGTCGCACCGATGGAAACCCCTACACACCTCCCTGAGCGCTTTCGTTACCACCCCGTGAGAGCCCTCTGTTGCCACGAAATAGTGGGGTCATTACAGGCCAACCAGGGTAAGCCCAGCACCACGGGAAACGCAGGAGAGTCAATAAGGAAGAGACTTATTCTCTCCCTGTGACCCCCCCTGCGTAACCATGCCCAGTGGAGCGGTAGCCTCCCTAATCAGCCCTGACCCTAAGGGTCGACTATCTAGGGCGTGCACAGGGAAGGGTACATCCACAGGAACAATGGGGATCCCTAAACTATGGGCAAATGAACGGTCAATAAAATTCCCAGCTGCGCCTGAATCTACGAGCGCCTTATGCTGGGAATGCAGGGAAAACTCAGGAAATGTAATAAACACATACATGTGAGCAACAGGGGGCTCTGGGTGAGTCTGGTGCCGACTCACCTGGGGTGACACGATAGTGCCCTGCCTGCTGCCTCGACTCCTTGAGAAACCCTCCCAGCACCGACCAGCAGTGTGCCCTCTGAGGCCACAGATGGTGCAGGGAAGGGCCCCTCTTCCGGTCGCCCAAAGCGCAGCACCTCCCAGATCCATGGGCGTCGGAGCGGAGGTGCTGGGGGATGGAACTGACAGGCCCCGATCCGGACGTCCGCGGGTAGCCAGCAGGTTGTCCAGCCGAATGGACAGGTCCACCAGCTGGTCCAACGTGAGGGTGGTGTCTCGGCAGGCCAACTCCCGACAGACGTCCTCGCACAGACTGCACCGGTAGTGATCGATCAGGGCCCTGTCGTTCTATCCCGCGCTGGCGGCCAGTGTCCGGAAGACCAAAGCGAAATCCTGTGCGCTCCTCGTCCCCTGCCTCAGATGGAACAGACGTTCACCCGCCGCTCGACCCTCAGGCGGGTGGTCGAAAACTGCCCGAAAGCGGCTTGTGAACTCTGCGTAATGGTCCAACGGCGCGTCTCCTTCACTCCATACGGCGTTGGCCCACTCCAGGGCTTTGCCTGAGAGGCAGGAGACGAGGGCAGACACGCTCTCACGTCCTGAAGGAGCCGGGTGGACGGTCGCCAGGTAGAGCTCCAGCTCGAGTAGGAACCCCTGGCATCCTGCAGCCGTCCCATCATACTCCCTCGGGAGCGCGAGCCGAATCCCGCTGGAACCGGGTGAAGGAGCGGTGGACAGTGGGACCTGCTGTAGTGGGGCTGGTGGAGGTGCTGGAAAACCTCTTTCTCTCTCCGTATGGTCCATCGTCTGCAGCACGCAATCTATGGCATTGCCCAGATGTTGTAACATGGTCGCGTGCTGCTGGACGCGCTCCTTTACCGCCACAGAGAGTCTGCTCCTGCTGACTCCATTCGTAAGGTGAGGGTTTCTGTAATGCGTCTGTGTGTAGCTGGTGTAGGAGTCAGGCGCAGGACAGCAGATATGAGTAAATAATAGCAATTTTACACAATATTAATAAGAATAAACATCAAAAACTTGCCAAGCCCACAAATACTGACCGCAATACAATAACCAAACACTCACAAACAAACATGGGGAAACAGAGGGTTAAATAATGAACAAGTAATTGTGGGATTGAAACCAGGTGTGTAAAACAAGACAAAACAATGCAAAAATGAAAAGTGGATCGGCGATGGCGATGGCTAGAAAACCGGTGACGTCGACCGCCGAACGCCGCCCAAGCAAGGAGAAAGGTGAAAGTAAATAGATAACCGTTTTTTTATTCACTTGACTAAGTATGATGTACTCATCTTGCAGAGCAGGACTTCAAAATGATTATTTTTGATAATGTAATTAGACTATGTTAGTACAATTCTGAACATTGTGAAAACATTCCCAAGAGGGACATTGGTACATTGGTCATGTAATTTGTTGTAATAGTAGTACATTGTATTAGCTTAACTGATGATTTAATCCACAGGTACTTACTTAATATTACTGACTATTGCTGTCAAGCTTTTTAATCACAAGCATCACAAGAAAAGGGCCCATTTTAATTAGCAGCAGTGACAATACAGTATGAAAATTGAAAATGATGTTTTATCTGCATATCTTTATATCAATCAATGTGTACATATTATTTACAGAGTCTCAACTCAGGATTGTTCTTCTGGGGAGGAGTGACGACAAGAAGAAAACAGTGGGTAACATGATCCTACAGCAAGGGGCTTTTCCAGCAATAGGCCTTCCTGCTAGTTTGTTTGGCTATAAACAGCAATGTGAGTCAGCCAGTGGGAAGTTGAAGGGCAAGTCTGTCACTGTTGTAAAGACTACAGACTTCTTTGCTCTGCCTGTGGAGTGCCTGATGAAGGAGATAGAGAAATGTAAGTCCCTCGCTGCTCCTGGGCCTCATGGGTTCCTGCTGGTATTGAAGCCTGAGGAGTTCACAGAGGAGAACAGAAACACAATCAAGTTGATCCTGAGCATATTTGGTAAAGAGGCCTTCAAGCACTCAATGGTGATCATTACTCACCACAAGGGAGACACAGGAAATCCTCATCTGAGTCAAATGATCAAAGAATGTGGAGGAAGGCATCACAGAATGTACAAACAAGAAAGTGACCACAAAGAGTTAACTGAAAAGATAGAAAAGATGGTAGAGGAGAATGAATGGAGATACCTCACCTCCAATGAAGAAACGACACATGATACCATGACACCAAAAGCTCAGAGACTGAACCTGGTGCTGTGTGGCAGAAGAGGAGCTGGGAAGACTTCTACAGCCAATGCCATACTAGGTCAGACAGAGTCCAGCCCAAAGTCCAGCTCCTCCTCGGTGTGTGTGAAGAGAGAAGGAGAGGTGTGTGGTCGGCCAGTCACCCTCATCGAGCTGCCTGCTCTGTATGGAACACGTCACTCAGGAGGAAGTGATGCGTGAGACTTTCCACTGTGTCTCTCTCTGTGACTCTGGAGTCCATGCTTTCCTCCTGGTTGTACCTTTGGGTTCACTAACTGATGAAGACAAAGGAGAGTTAGAGACCATCCAGATGATTCTCAGCTCACGAGTTAATGACTTTGTCATGCTCCTGTTTAGACAGGATAACATTCCAGTTGATAAAACTGCAATTGACTTTGTGGAACAAAATGCAGACACAAAGCAACTGATCAAGATATGCGGAGGGCGGTATAAAATCTTTGATGCTTTGAAGATTGAGAACGCCAAGCAGATGACAGAACTTGTAGCAGAATTAGTCAAAATGATGGATCAGAACAGAACCTGCTACACTCCGTACATGTACATGGAGGCTAAACACCAATCAGAACTGGAGGAGAAGAACAGAAGAATCAAGGATTTAGAGGAGAGAATCAGGAACATGTCACAAGGTGAGTTTGTTGAATACAGGGAGGAACAAATATTGGGGGGGTGATTTGGAAAGCAATGATTTTACAGTATGAACCTTCTGTGTTGATTTGAATATACATTTATGCAGTGATTAACATTAATCTATTATAATTTATTGTTTAATTTGTAGGTGCTGAAATGGAGTGCTCCAGCACAGAGTGCTTAAGGGTGGTGCTGATTGGGAAAACTGGAAATGGGAAGAGCGCCTCCGCAAACACTATCCTGGGCAGAGATGAATTTGAGTCTGAATCCAGCACTGATTCTGTGACAACAGTTTGCAAGAAGGCAGTCGGCAAAGTTGATGGAAGAACAGTTGCTGTGGTGGACACACCTGGCCTTTTTGACACAACATTGTCTAATAAAGATGTTCAGCAAGAGATAGTGAAATGTGTTTCCCTGTCAGCTCCTGGACCCCATGTGTTTATCATAGTGTTGAGTGTGGGGAGAATGACAGAAGAGGAGATGAACGCTTTGGACCTCATAGAGAAAACCTTTGGTCCACGGGCAGGAATGTTCTGCTTAGTTCTGTTTACTAGAGGAGATGACTTGGGAAATAAATCAATTCAAGATTACATTGGGAAGAGCACGAATGCCAAACTGAAGAAACTGATCAGAGATTGTGGAGACAGACTCAATGTCTTCAACAACAAAGACAAAAATAACTGCACACAGGTCACTGAGCTTCTTAAGACGATTAACAAAATGGTGTCCATGAACAAGGGCAGTTTCTACACCAGTGAGATGTTCCAGGAGGCAGAGGCAGCCATTAAACAAAAACAGGAAGCAATACTGAAGGAGAGAGAGATGGAGATAAAGGCTGACATGGAGAAACTGAAGGTCAGCCATGAAACAGACATGGAAAAGATGAAGTCAAAGTTGGAAGAGGAGAGATTGAAAGTTCAGGAGGAAAGACAGCTGAGAGAAAAACTGTTGAGTGAGAGAGAGGAAGCTATTAGAAAAGAGCATGAAGACAAGGAGAAAGCAGAGAAGGAAGGAAGAGAGTTGGAGGACAAAAAAAGGAAAGAAGATGAAAAGTTGAAAAAAGAATTATGGGACACAGAAAAAGAGAAGATGGAAAAAGAGATAAAAACTCAGGAAATACAGTTGAAAACCATCCAAAGAGAAAAGGAAGAAGAATATAACATGAGAATGGAAAAACTGAGAAAAGAAGAGAAAGACAGAGAAGAACAGCTTCAAAATCAAGAAATGAAGTTTGATAAACTAAAAAGGGAACAGGAGGAAGAAATTAAAAGGAGAGAGAAAGAAGAGGATGAGAGGAGAAAGAAGGACGAGAAAGTAAGACAAGAGTGGCTAAGCAAAATAGAGGAAGCAGAGAAAGGTCAAACAGAACTCCAAGAGGTCATGCGTAGAGATAAAGAGAAATGGGAGGAACAATTGAAGAAAGAAAGAGACAGACAACAGGAAGAAGAAAGGCTAAGGAGACAGAAGGAGGTAGAAACTCTTGTAGAACAAGAGGAAAAACAAAGGAGATGGAGAGAGCAGTTTGAAAGAGCGAGGGAACAAGAGAGAATAAAGATGAAGGAATCAGAAGAGCAGAGGAGAGAAATAGAGCAGAAAGAAAGAGACCGAATAGAAAAAGAATTTGAAGAAAAGAGGAGAGAGTTGACAGACAAAATGACAATGCAACAAGAGCAGTGGGAGAGAGAACGTGGAGAGGAACAGGAAAGAAAATTTCAAGAGAATGTAAATCGAAGAGTGGAGGAGAAACTAAGACTAACAAAACTGGAGGAAACATTTCAACAAGAACGTGAAGAAGAAAACATGAGGAAAGAGAAGGAAGATAAAGTCAGGAGAGAACAAGAAGAGAAGAGATGGAAGGAAATGAGGGCAGAGCATGAAAGGGAAACAAAAGAAAGTATGGATAAATATGATCAAGAGGCCAGAAGACATGCAGAGGAAATGAATAACTTTAAAGAGAAATATGAAAATGACTTCCAGAAATTTGAGGAAGAGAAGGAGAAACTAATACAAAAGCACAAAGAGCAGTATGGTCTTTTGAATGCTCTATATGCTCATGATAAAAAACTACTGACTGAGAAAATCAAGGAGTTGAATGAGACATATGAGGCAAAGTTGAAGAGCATGGATACATGTGTTGTACTGTGAGAATCTTGAGCCCTATTTGAATGGGACTGGTATAATTAAGCAATAAGGCCCGAGTGGGTGTGGTATATGGCCAATATACTGTACCACGGCTAAGGGCTGTTCTTATGTACGACGCAATGCGGGGTCCTTGGATACAGCCCTTAGCCGTGGTAAATTGGCCATATGCCACAAACTCCTGAGGTGCCTTATTGCTATTATAAACTGTTACCAACATAATTGGAACAGTAAAAATATTTTTGGGTCATACTTGTGGTATACGGTCTGATTTTCCACGGCTTTCAGCCAATCAATATTCAGGGCTCAAAGCACCCAGTTTATTAAACTAATGAACATTGTAACTTAATACCTGAATTGTAAATATGTTTTAAAATAGACTGCGGTGATATGAGCAGCAGTGTGAACCAAAGATAATTCAGAGTGAGCGAGGTGCAAGAGGTTAGACTCCCACACAGAACATCTGCGGCTGTGTGCTTGTGCATGGGAGTTAACTTCCCTCTCCTGTGATGTGATGTGATAGCTGCCTGATACTATTTTGAATAGATGTTCTCTGTCCCAGAAAATCAGTACATAAAGGGGAATTGTCCAAAACTCCATTTATGGTTTCTAAACCTATTTGTTTGATTTGTTTATTGTTTATTATCCTTGTTCAAAGCCTTTTCCTTGGACAGATCAGACTGGCCATAACTCATGAAAGTAAAGATGTTGCTGGATTGTTGGTAATTTTTTATCGATGTGCTAGGGTGTCATTTTCCTAAAGTCTGAAATTAACATTTTGAGCACTTTGGTTAGTCTCCTTTCAAGGACACTGTCAATTTCACTAAATACTACAAACCACAATATACACTACAAACCACAATATAAAGCATCAGTCTGGAACAGAAAAGTACTTAATTTTTTTTATTACGAAATGATAGACCAGCACATCTACAGAAAACAATGTCATCTTTACATTTATTGAAGCCCTATTTGAATGGGACTGGTATAATTAAGCAATAAGGCCAGAGGAAGTGTGGTATATGGCCAATATACCACGGCTAAGGGCTGTTCTTATGTCATATGTTTCATTTTTCTATCTGTGACTGTGCTTTATATATTCTGATGCTATTTCTGTCTTTGTGTTGTACACAGAGAATAAAAAAAGAGAATAAAAGACAAATCAACAAATTTGTTAAATCTTTATTTCTTCCTTTGAACTTCATAGCTGTTCCCATAGCCTTGTTTAAAAGGCAGCTGAGTTCTTTTAAACTTGGGGGAGGTCCTCAATAGAGATTCTCCATTGAAAATGTATGTGCGGGAACTTGGCCCTACACGTGAAAACTCTGAGAAAACTGCAGAGCTGTTTTAAAACCTTTTTGAGAAAAGATAACTCTAATTTAGCCTCAGTAGTCCATTCCCTAGCGGAGATGGTCTTAACTCTCTTCAACCTGCAGAAACCAAACATTTACAGGACCACAGCTGCAATTCAGGGCATATTTCCACAGGTTTCCAGAAGCACACTTTGGCCTCAAGGTGTAGCCAACTGCTGCTGACAGTTTCAAAAGCAGGTAGCAAGCAGGGGAGAATGTAATGACTACCCGAACCCAGTGTGTGTGCTCTGTCTGGTGACAGTTGAAAAACGAGGCCCCCATCACCAACGGCGGCAGCTGACGCAAACTGATACCTGTGAAACTCAAACACTTGTGGTATTTCCTTCTATGCTTCTCAGTCAGGAGGTTTGTAATATACTGTACTGTATGTTCATTTGGTTTCATCACTTTTATGAGGGCTGGATGGAGCTCTGGCAATTCAATGTCCAATCCAAGATACAGTGCCCTCCGTATTTAATGGGACAGTGAAGCATTTCTTCTTATTTTGGCTATGAGGTTAAAGTGCAGACTGTCAGCTTTAATCCATATCAACCGTTTAGAAATTACAGCACTTGTAAATAGTCCCCCCATTTTAGGAAACTAAAAGTATTAATTTGTATGTGTATTAAAATAGTAAAAAGTGATGTATTTGGTCCCATTTTCCTAGCATGCAATGACCACATCAAGCTTGTGACTACATTTGCTTTTGCTGTTTGTTTTGGTTGTGTTTCAGATTATTTTGTGCCCAATAGAAATGTATGGTAAATATTGTATTGTGTATCACTCATCATTATTCACGATTCATTCAGCAATATCCGTAACCATGGTAGCATCCACATTAATGTGGAAGTGTTTAGAAACATAATCTATTGTTATTTACAATAAAAGGGACTCCAAAATGACACAATACGTTTTTCCCCATTCATTTCTATTGGGCATAAAATAATCTGAAACACAACCAAAACAAACAGCAAATGCATCCAACAAATGTGTAGGAGTCACACGCTTGATGTAGTCATTGCGTTGTATGAATATGGGACCAAATACTTACTACTTTAATACACATACAAGTGACTCTGTCCTAACACTTTTGGTCCCCTAAAATGGGGGGGACTACATACAAAAAGTGCAGTAAATTCTTAACCGTCACCCTTTATGAATGAAAATACCCTCCAATTAAAAAGCTGAGTCTGCACTTTAACACATTATCATTGTCTGATTTCAAATCCAAACTTTTGGATTATAGAGACAAAATAATAAAAAATGCTTCACTGTCCCAATAATTACAGAGAGTAGTGTCTAAGAAAAGCCATGATGTGTAAATAATGAGTCCATGACTGAGTGGAAATACATCTGATGTCTTCAGGGGATGACCAGCACAGAGTATTCTTACCTCTAAAATGCTGAACGTTTGCTAGTATGACATACGTTTCAGACAGCAATGGCTTTTTACTGTTTTCACACGTTATCAGGACCACTGTGATATGTCGTTGTGTAGTGTGGGTATTAATTAATGTTTCCATAAGAAAATGGGAGCTTGTTTCAAAACTTTTATTATTTGGAACTTAACAAACAAAAAACAAACAAAAAACTAACCAGATGAAGGGTTTGAGGTTGACAGGTTTTAGAAAAGCTGTGAAAACAACATTAAATACACTCAGGAGAGACTATGTTCACAAAACACTGGAAATGGACAATGTACAAGCACAGAAAACATACCAACACATTGACACAAATTTAGATTAGACCGTCTTCAAGTATGCTAGCTTCCCCTATTCTACAAACATAATACAGACGATTTATTCTACAGACAAACGTAGTATTTAATGCGCAACTTTCACATAGACTTCTATGGGACCATAAAACCTAGAGGGACTCATGTTTGGTTCCCCACAGCCAGTATATCACAGCCAATATATCACTGACAGTATATCACAGCCAATATATCCCTTCAGGCACTGTAATTGAGCAAATCTGATTAACTATTGCAGGTCTGGATCTTCCTGTTGATAAGACACTAGTCGTCCTGCTTTAGCAGTATTGGACCATGGGAGATATTTTAACACCTTAGGAGGACTGTGAGAGAGTGTGTGTGTAAAACATTAACTTGTCTCTTCCTTCCTGTTCTAGTGTCTAATTGATATTTGTGTGACGTCGTGTGTTTTTTATTTACTTCTTCCTGTACTGACCCATGGTCATGTAACTCCTCAGGAAGTCTTCAAACTGTGGGACGGCATACCCAGGCCCGGCCTTCTGCTGCATCGGCTCCTCCTTGGGCTCTTTGGCCACCAATTCCATCGCAGTGGGGGAGTCCTCGGCGCGACGAAGGCGGCAGTTGTAGTCATATTCGGGGTCGCAGTCGGGATCGGGTAGGATCACGCCGCTCTTGGGCTTGTTGGCCTCGGCGGTGAGGGGAGTGGGGGCAGACATGCCGTTGCAGGTGAAGTCGTAGGGGTGGCACTGGGGTGCGGCGGGGGCCTTGGGTTCGTCACTTGCCTCCACAGGAGTGCAGTCCTTGTCGTAGTGCACGTAGCAGTCATGGCCCTCCTTGGTCTTCCCGAGGACGCCCAGGCGGGAGCGGATCTGGAACTGAGGCAGCGCTGGGGGGGCCTTATGGAGGGCAGCGGCGGAACCAAGCAGGCAGTATGGGTCGTAGCGTGGGTCACACGCCAGAGGGGCAGAGGCTGGTGCCGGCACGTCTTTGGGCGTGTACTCCAAGACGGGCTTGGTGAGGCCCGCCAGCTTGGTGGCGGTGAGGGGGTTGCAGCCCTTGTCGAAGAGGGGGTTGCAGTGCTGCTCCTTGGGGGTCTCCAGGGGAGCGGGGGGGGGGGCTGCTATGCTAGCCATGCACAGGGGGTCGGTGGCTGGGTCGCAGGTGGGGTACAGATGGAAGAAGCCGGAGGGGGCCTTCTTCACCAACTGGGGCCGGCAGTAGGGGTCCTTGGTGGGATCGCAGCCCAGGGCGGCATAGGACGGGGCGGGTCCAGGTGCGGGCCTGTAGCCGTAGGCTGCACGCAGGTGGTACTGCAGACACTCAGTGTCGTCATGGTTACAGATACGCAGCAGCTCTGTCTTCTGCTCAGCGGAGAGGAAGGGTTCCAGGACTGGGGCGTAGTAGAACCCTGTGGGGGTCTTCAGAGGGTACGGCAGGAAGGGGGTCAGGACAGGCACTGGGGCAGCTTTGACCGGAGCCGGGGCTGGAGTCAGAGGAGGCTTTGGGGCAGCCATCTTAGGGATCATGGGGAAGAGGCAGTAGGGGTCGATATAAGGGTTGCACATTCCGACTGTGGCGGTCTTGATGGGCGCGGGCATCAACACCTTGGCCTTGGGCTTGCTGGTGGACTCGGCGATGCACTCTGGGTCGTCGGAGTCGGCGCAGGTCTTGTAGATAGCACTGAGGTGGGTGAGGTAGTGGTTGAAGGTGGGACCCTCCTCGGAGCGGTGCTTGTTCTGCAGGTAGATCATGTACATCTTGTCCATATCCTCAATCTTTAAGTGAGGGAAGAGAAAGTCTCCCATCAGATCCAGACATGGGTTCAAATCGTATGTTTTCTTTCAAATACTTTGCACGTTTGATTGAGCCTGCCTGAAAAGCCAGTCAAGTTTTCACTTTTCCAGACTGTTCCATTGTGCCAGGCTCAATCTAGACTGTCAAGGACTAATGGGGGTGGTGGAGAGATAACTGGTACTTTGTACTGCGCCGATCTACACATCAATATACTGAAGTATATGGATTAAGATAAACTGCTAGGTATCAAACAAAGTACATTCACTCAAAACAAAAATGTCTGTGGATTGTTTGACACTCACTCCTTCCTGGTTACCAGTATCCATAAAGAATCTGTACCACCTCCAGAAGTCAGGGAGCCGCTGGAGGACGGGCATGGTAACAGGAAGACTCCTCTTGCTGCGGACATCCCCGGATACTGAAGATGCTGATACAATAGAGAGAAAGACAGCATATATTAAGATGAGAATGTGGACTCAATTAATTTATTTAGATTAAATAAATACATCAACACCTGTACATGAGTATGTGTGAGTACACCACTACATGGCTACGTGTGTGTGTGTACTGTAAGGGTGTGTGTACGTGCGTATAATGGTATCACAGTAAGTTAGCTGTTTATGTCTGAAAATCTTTTTAGTATGACATACTGTCCAGTACACAGTACCACAGTTTGGACACACCTACTCAATCAAGGGTTTTTCTTTATTTGTACTATTTTCTACATTGTAGAATAACTATGAAATAACACATATGGAATCATATAGTAACCCAAAAAGTGCTTTATTTTAGATTCTTCAAAGTATCCACCCTTTGCACACTCTTGGCATTCTCTCAACCAGCTTGACTGGTCCTGTACTGTACATGCTAATATCCATGTTCCCCTTGTTGTCTCATTCAAACCAGTCCCCCTCACTCACCCTCCTCCTCCTCCACATTCTGCCTCACCGGGCCGGCCCCTAGAAACTCTGTAAAACAACGGTAGGGACATGAGTCACCGAGAACCAGATGTTGTGTGGCTCTGCTAATAGGTCCCTGGGAGCACATGGCAGGAGGCGGGACTTAGAGGAACAGCCCAGGCAACATCCTGACCATTAACATACACACACACATCCTTTAAACATACACATACTGTACAGACACACCACCTCCCTCCACACACACTCCAGTCTCTTTGTACAGGATTGGGGGGGGTTGTGGACTATTACATGGGACCCAACTGGAAGTCAGTGGAAACCATAAAACTACAAAGAGAGGCCAGAAGACCCCCACTAAACCCAATTAAACCCCCACTATAAAGTAAGATGTTTCTTGGGGGAGGGAGGGGGCGGAATCTGATGTTCTGTACATTGCGTCTCTGCACGTTAGAAGCACCAGGGGTTTCCTTCAGAGGTTTATGGCAGAAGGGAAAATGCCTCGTCAACTGGTTATGTTATGGTGAGACGTCGGCGGTGCCTCACCTTGACTAATGAGACTAGAGTTCAGCTCCAAGGCATCAGAGATTCAGCTCCAAGGCATCAGAGATTCAACTCCAAGGCATCAGTGCCATACATGCATTGGTTTGATGTAGAGTGTAGTAACAGCCAATCGTTTTAGTGGCATTGTAGATATATAAGTTAGTATGTCCTAACATCCATTAGTGGTATGAATGATGCTCTATGTATAATGCTTTTGGGCTACAGTAAAGTGACTGATTATAAAGCAATCTATTGGGCTACAGCAGTGCTTAAATTGAGCTGAATCCTGTCACTTCTCCGTTTTGGACTGTTTCATTCTGGAACCTATTTGACCGGATCTGGTACCTCTAGTGGCCTGAAAAATAATTGGCCGTTTTTGCAATGTAAAAATTCTAAATAACAAAGTTAATTTGAGTTGCCTTTTCGTTCATTCTCCTGCTGTCCCCTCCCCTATATCTATCACAGAACTTGAATGAAATTCACTTTCTATGGATCTCTCTCCCTCTTGCTGCTCTGATAGACATGAGCCTGTAACTCTCATCTCTCCAGCGTTGCACTTCATAATGTATTACCTTTTATAAACTGGGTGGTTTGAGCCCTGAATGCTGATTGGCTGACAGCCGTGGTATATCATACCATATTCCAGGGGTATGACAAAACATGTATTTTTACTGTTCTAGATTACGTTGGTAACCAGTTTATAATAGCAATAAGGTGTTTGTGGTATATGGCCAAAATACCACGGCTAAGGGCTGTATCCAGGTACTTCACTTTGCGTCGTGCATAAGAACATTCCTTAGCCGTGGTATATTGGCCATATACCACACCCCTTCCTGCCTTATTGCTTAAATAGAGCCGGACGAAGGGTTCTGCGGGAGCGGAGCGCACCTGATCAATTGAAATACATTTGCCAAAGTTATAGAGTTCCTGCTGTCTGTTCAGAAAGAAATTAAATAATTCAGAAAAGCCAACTACACCATGAGAAAGACTATAATTTTGCCACAGAGGATGAATAGCTTATTAAAAATAGACTAGCTGTGGAGTGTAGACCAAGAACAAGGCATAGCATACAGTCGGAAACACGCAACAAATCTGTCAGTGAACGAACAGCATGTAGACAAAAATGGCCTTTCACAATATTTCGACCATTGCGGGAAAACACGTTGCAAAGCAAATGGCTCCAGCTGAAAAGAGAAGACTATAATCTGTCAGCTGTAGGCTACCAAAATATTTTATCATCTTCCAAATATTGTTTTTCAAAGTTAAACGAGAGAGAGAGAGGCTTTTGGCACGAGCGCAAATGCCAAAACCAGCTAGTGAGCTGCGCATCATTGGGTGAGTCAGTGAAACTGGAAAGCATTTTTATTTTACCTTTAACTACGCAAGTCAGTTAAGAACAAATTCTTATTTACAATGACGGCCAAGGAACAGTGGGTTAACTGCCTTGTTCAGGGGCAGAACAACTGATTTTTACGGACTACCATTTCCTCCTCATATTGTAGCATACAATATGACTCCACACACCTAGACAAGGTCGTTTTCATTGATCTCAGATTGTGTCAAAGTAGCCTGCCAATTCGATAATTGTGCGGTATTATGTTGCTTTCAAGACAACTTGGAACTCTGAAAAAAACGTGGTCGAATCATGTCAGGGATCTACAGGTCGAAAAGTCTTGAGTGCTAGAAAGAGGCCCGAGATCCCCACTTGGAATTCCGAGTTGGATGACTGTTCAAAACAATTTTTTCCAGTAGGAGCTCGTTTTTTTTTACAGAATTCCCTGTTGTCTTGAACGCACTGAAGTCGGAAGCTGGAGATTCCAAATACTTTAGTTATGTGAAATGAAATGCGTTTATAAAAGTCCCAAAAATGTTTCCCATGTGTGCAACTTCTGCAAGTGCCTCGATCTACTGCCACTACGCAATTGTGATATGAATGCAATGCTTTATTATAAAAAAGTCATGCCTCAGAGCTCAGGTCACCCCCTTCTCTTGCTCACTTTTTGTTCCGGCACCTCCCGCTTTACAAGTTAAGCACCAGGCTACAGTAAAGCGATTGATATAAAGTGGCAGTCAGTAAATCAGTCAGTCATGTCTTTCAGAAAGTGCTGAAGCAAGGCAGTCTCACTTACCTGGTGATAACACTAGGAGGATTCCAGTGTAGATCAGGGAAAACATGAGTCTTCCTGCCCGTGCCATTTTCAGCTTTGTCTGTCTGCTGCGGTTGAAATTGGGAATATTGAGGTTTTTTTTTTGGAACAGGTAAGAGGGGGCGATATTTATTCCGGAACATGCTAAAATGGGTGAGACTTTATACACGTTTATGTATAAGCATTAAATAACTATGTATAAGTAGTGTACATACCAATAATACATTAATATTTGTAAACATTTATAAACATGTAGCCTATAAGCATTTCTACGTTTCCAATACTGAACGGCTCCTCTAGCTCACACAATGTCTGCTTGTGTACGGTCATGTAAAATCACAACATTTGCAGTAAACAGTTGTTTATACAGGTCCAAGTCATTGTCCTGTAAATGGATAATCAGTCTCATTTGTTTCTTCTATCAAGGTTGAAGGTTGACAACAGCTGACCTTGGAGCAAAGCACCAAAGGCTAGTAACTTCTAAAAAAAAAAATGTTTTACTTTCTGCAAAACAATATCGTGCAGCCTGCTTTTCTTGCTCGGGCTAGACCATACAGTTTTTCCTGAGGCAAAGTCTTGAAAGGCATTAAAATGTAATTCACTGGAGGGATTGACTTAAACAGAACTCCCATCGGTTATAATGAAAATCCATTGCCAGCTTTGCTCCCAAACCAACAGCTGAATTAATGTAGATTCTGAAATAAACTCTGCATGTAGTAACTGACACTAGCATACCTACCATACAAAGAGTTTGGTACTAAATAAACCCAGCTTTAGCCATGGTTATATAAACAATATACATTAACTGTATATAAAGTCACATTAGTGAAACATTATACATCTAGTAAACATTACACATTTTGAGCTCATTCTTGTATAATGAAAAGCGCTTTACAAATGTAATACATTATTCGGATTATTTATAAGCACACCACTGGAACACACTATAAACATTGTAATCCATGACTTACCTGTTGTTCAAGTGAAGCTCTGCCCTCCTGAGACCCTGAAGGAGCCAGTGGCTCTCTGGGTTGATTGGTTTGGGGAGGTATAGCTAACCGAGCTGTGTGCACCCTACCTTTCTGCTCCCTTGAATGGGAGAGGAGCGCAGGGGGACATTTTTAAGGAGCTTCTTGATCATTAAAAAAAACTATAGGCATGTCATATGGCTGGTATTGGCTCCTGTACAGCCAGCTGATGGACCAATAGGGGGCCTGTAATTACCCCACCTGAACAGCAAGAACCCTGGGTAGATAAATACCTGATTAACAGGATACCATTTTGATGTACCTTATTTGTTTTACACTGATTTGGAATTTGGGTTTAAGATGGCTACAAATATCAATCAAGACAACAATCAATGTCTTTGGATAGAACGGCCATTATTGTGGATCTTGGCGCTGATTCAGGCAGCATGATTCACTCAGTAAAACCCAGTCTCTGACTGTGTTGTTTCTCACTGAACAGCTAGAGTGTAGTATAATAGAATGTAAAGATCCCTCACTCAGCCATAGATCTAGCTTACTTTCTACTACTATATACCGTATTTCTATGTGCAGTGTCTCCAGCAGGTTCATAGAGACAGCCCTAGTCAATAGCTAGTCATATATGTCATAACACATTCCTCTTGTATTTTATTAGAATCCCCATCAGCTGTTGCTATAGCAGCAGCTACTCTTCCTGGTGGTCCGCACAAATAATGACATAATACAGAACATTATAGACAGGAACAGCTCAAGGACAGAATTACACAGATTTAAAATAACTAAATAAAAAGGTCCTACAGACAGTTCGACTTTGGTCCGTGCTATCCAGAAACGTTGGGACGTCCCTACCCCATTGAAGTTGAAATGTATAATGGTTAAGGATAGGATTAAGGTTAGGGTTAAGGTTAGGGATAGGGATAGGATTAAGGTTAAGGTTAGGATTAAGGTTAGGGATAGGATTAAGGTTAGGGATAGGATTAAGGTTAGGGTTAAGGATAAGATTAAGGTTATGGTTAAGGATGTCCCAAGAATGCTGAATAATACTGAGCGTTACACTATCTTAACTCTTACACCATCTTTCCTGGAAACACAACTGAAGAGAGCGACTGTTGTCCAAGCAGGGACCTTTATGAGCACACTACCAACTGAGCTGACTGACACCTGGAAACATGCCAACCGGAACCAGTGGCACTGAGCTGGTTCTGTTGGAATCAACTTGAAAAGCTTTATGAAGCCTTCAATGACCCTTCATAAGGCCTTCGTAGATGCTTCGTAAACCATTCATAAGCAAACGTCATGCTACATGGAGGGTGGGAAAAGAGCTATGTAGCATAGAATGTATGGATCATCAAATGGACCACGTGCAAAGTGAAGACATTACCTCCTCAGTCTTCCATGCATGGAGGCATTCTATAGGTCAATGAACCAGTTGCCTTGAAAACAACTCTTAAGTTAATAGTTACCATATTGTTAATGTCAAAGTTGTTATACTCATGGAAACATTATGGCAAGGGAAATTTGTGTGAAAAGCCCATAAAGCGGTTTCTTAACACCTCTGGACTAAGAAAACTCGTAAAAAAAAACAGACCCTTGCTGGAAAAATGATGAGGCCCTACCTCCACTTTCATGTAAGCAGTTTTTCATCTGTGTTCTTTTGACGAACCACACGCCACCAACAGGGGAAGAGAACGCATACTGTAGTGTAGTCAGTCAACGAGGTGAAACATTATGAAACATAATTAACGTGGCCGCGGGAAGATGTTTAGTGGTGGGGGTACTGAAACTATTTTTGTCCGCTCACACAGGAGCAATAAAGTCCCAGTGCACAAAAAAGGTCCATCTCAGGAGGTGCTGCAGAACCCTCAGCAGCCCTACATCCCACAGCTCTGGTAATGAATAGAGCTGATATTCTTATTTATTCCACATCACAATCAAATCTGTTCCACAGAACAGAGTTCTATCTGAATGTTGGAATTGGATCACACCAATAAATCAACAACTCTCCATCTCGACATTAAACATACTCAAACTGTGCTTCAGGTGTTTACTTTAGAAAATACTGATTATTCATGTCATTCTTTGTGGAGTTCAATTAACATTTTGTTGAGAGAATGCCAAGAGTGTGCAAAGCTGTCATCATATATCGCAAATATATTTTGATTTGTTTAACACTTTTTTGGTTACTACATGATTCCATGTGTTATTTCATAATTTTGATGTCTTCACTATTATTCTACAACGTTGAAAATAGTAAAAAAATGAAGAAACACCCTGGAGTGAGTAGGTGTGTCCAAACTTTTGACTGGTACTGTATATACAGTATATAAAGCTTTATAATGTACTGTGTCCTGCGCTAGTGTTTCCAAGGTAACCAAATGCATGGACAAGTGATATATGCATTCTCTCAACTTTCTCCTTAACATTTATGTAACCAATGGAGACCAAATGAAACACGCTATGAATCTAAAACACTATATCCATCAAGCCTCACTGTGCCCATATATAAAACCTAGGAACTATCATTATTGTCAGGCTTTTATTTGTCATTACAAATCATTTAAGCGATTATTTGCGGCGCCCCATTCATCATCTGCCATCTGCAATCTGACTACATCGGTGGCTCTGGGATCATCCCGTATATAATTATGCTCCACATGCCTGAGGAACAGGTGTTCTCGGAGAGAAGAGGGGAAAGAGGGAGATAGAGACAAACCTACAATCCAGCTTGGAAGTCTGTTGAAGCTACGTTAGCATGATAGCAACTCATAATTGGAACATTCCAACATATGTTTGGGGGAATCGTGCAACATCTGGCGGCAGCAGTGGCGATTTTGTTAAAACCTAGAACTAGCTATTTGGCTGAATGTAAATTGTATGTCATTAGAGTTTAAATAGCCACTTTTCCACATAGTCCCAGAAAATCCTCCACTCTTTCATTCAAAGTCCCCCCCCCAAAAATAAACCCTGAATCTTCCTCACTGGATATCATCGTCATCAAAAAGGTCTTCAAAATCTGTGAAGAAAAAAAAGATTCATGAATTTAGAATAATCCGTGATCTTCACAAGTCAATCCCCTAAAAGCTGTTATCAAAAACCATACTTTGGCAATACTATCAAGGAAAAAGATACACAACAGGAAAACAATACTTTAAGCCAAACGAAAGACTTTACCAAACCAACCACTTGTACATTACCTGCACTCTAAGACGGGCTGTTAAAATAGACACAAGTACCCATCTCATATGTTACATGTTTATAGAGGGCAGCGGGTAGCCTAGTGGTTAGAGCGTACAGATCAAATCCCCGAGCTGACAAGGTAAAAATCAGTCGTTCTGCCCCTGAACATTGTAAATAAGAATTTGTTCTTAATTAACTGACTTGCCTAGTTAAATAAAGGTTACATAAAATAAATAGGGAGGCATGTTTAAGGGACATATCTTTTTCTTTTAGGACCCACATTTCAAGACACTGTGGAGCTCTCTTTGTGCATCTCCTTTGAACTCAAATGGGAAGTGTGTAGCCACTTAATGTACCAGACCTGGGTTCAATTAGTCTAGTATTTTACATCTTTAAAGAAACTTTTGCCATTTGATTGAGCCTGCCTGGAGTGCCAGATGGGTGGGTTTTGCACTTGTGAGACTCTTTCATTGATTCCATTGTGCCATGCAAGATCAAGCACAGATTAAGACTGTAAATAAAACAAATACTATTTGAATCCAGGTCTGATATGCAGCCTACTGTGTACACAAATGCTGTATTCTACAGTACTGTCTGTAAACGAACGTAAGTATGTTTTTCTAAATCTACCTCTAACCCAGTGATTCACAGAGCTCTCCTTGAGCACCCCCAGCCAGCTGATTCACAGAGCTCTCCTTGAGCACCCCCAGCCAGCTGATTCAAAAGCCCCTCATTAGTTAAATCAGCTACTGCTAGTTCTGGAATACATTAAAGATGTGGACTGGCTGTGGGCATTCCAGGAAAGACTTTGATTAGGAAAACACTGCTCTAAACTAAATCAAAATGCACACCAAAATAAGTGTGAGCTACTTGATTTATTCCAACAATCCACTTTGGGGGAAGCCTCTTCAACTAGACACAGTCACATAGCTAGCTATTGCAACAAAGAGGAAATAAATACATAAATTCTGTCTCCTATAAACAAACGTCTTGCATAATATTTTTTTGCCTGACTCCATTTATTTATTTTATTCTGTTTTTGCTGTTGTTTTTCCAGGTTTCCATATTCTTTGTATTATCATCTGTTTTTCAAAATTAAAACAAATGTGGATGTTCTAAGTCCACAACAATACTTAAAACACACCAGGAGACCATTTTTAAAGTGTGGGAAGAAGAGGTTTATTTCCAATATGACAGTGGATACTACATAGCCGGTTCCAAGCTGCGACCATCTGCTCCCGCTCAAAGGAAACACAATTGAATACCTTGGCTAACAACCAATGAGGCCTGCCAATAAAACTATGTGCGTCCAATCAGATACATATTTCCATTATCACGCACGCACTGAACACGTGCATACCATTTTACCCAGGTGTGCCTAATAACATGCTGCATATCTCAAACTATACAGTTACCTTTTAATTCCAGTGTGTACATAGCAAGAGGATGTCGTTTAGCTGTTTCATATAGCACACATGTAATGAGAGAGTTGGATTCATGGAAATATCATTCTGCCAGGTAAGAATAGGCTACTATGCAGTTAACATTTAATTGAGAAGGATTTTGTGAAAGCTTTTCCATCTACCTGGGAACAGTTTTCCAAAAGTGATCTATCTGGATTTCATCTATTGGATAGGATTAAACGTATAGAAATAGAATGAATAGAACAATGGTTCGTCTATTCTGTTCATTATATTTCTGTGCATTTTAATCCTACCTGATAGGTGAAATCCAGATAATTTTGAAAAACTGGGCCCTGAAGGCTGTTTTCAAAACATTGTCGCTAAAGGCTACACAAAGTGGTAGACGCACCACACACACACAGACAAGAGCCTTATCGTTGCCTCTTCAGAAAGTATCAGGAAATACAGAATACTTCTGTTCATTAAGACAAACTTGGCAAATAGATTTATTTTCAATATATTTTAGTTGATTCCCTATCAATTTATTGTTGAATATTGTTTTAATGTCTGGATTCCGTGATTGCGTCCGCGTTCTCCACATCGTGGATTTCATAGACATATGGTGAGAAGAAGTAATGTTTGATGTTATTTTGCCTCAGGACAGGGATCACACTACATTATAAAACTAACTTTGTAAAAGAAAAACAGGAGTTATGGTTTGAGGCCAGTAAAGATGCTTCCTGCTCTTCCAGAAGCCAACAGAGTTCTGAAGCAACAGAATGGAGGTGAGCTGCTGGAGGAAGGCATGCACTAATGGATTCAATCTGCCCTGATGACTTGGCTCATATGGAATACAGGTCAGCTGCTCTGGTTAAAGGCAACAACTTCAACCCATTCAAAGTTCCAATGCCCTACCAAGTCAATGTGTTTAAATTACAGTTTGATTGATGCTGTGAGTGTTAACATGATAGGAGCTTCAGGATTGATATTGTAACAAACCATCTCTACGTATGCAACTGAAGGATTAACCCTTATTGAAGCAGTGGTTAGCTGGTCCCCGGTACCGAGACCCGCAAGGGCCTCAATACATTATACACTGTTACATTATACACCGCTACCGTTCGCAAACAGATCACTACAATATCAAAATGATGCATATATTTGATACTGTTCAGTGATGTTTTAGTAATTTTAGCAGTTTGTGTGAAAAGCACAAAAGTTATCATTGCTATTATTTATTTTGAGTCAGCAACATTACAAAGTTAATCTGACTATTCTGGTCATATGTCTATCCACGGATGCTACATTTTGCATGGGACGTCAATGTCATTTTCTGCTTGTAGAGAAGTCATATTACCAGCTTACAACCAGTTAAAAACATTTTTTACAAGGACAACATCGATATGTCTAGGAAAGACATTTTGGTTATCTGGTCAGTTAGCCTTGATGCCTTTCTCGAACTTCACATTTAGTTTGTTATCTTGTCAGTTAAAAGACACCTTCTTCAGATCACTAAAAAGACGTCTAGAAAATATACTTTTATTATCAGTACACAACCTGAACATGACGTCACAAAATATGTCAGACTGACGTCATTGCAACCAGCATGGGTGTACCTTTATGAATAATAAGTGTCTTCAGAAAGAGTGGTAGCATATAGCAGGGTTTCCCAGACTTGGTCCTGGGGCACCCCATGGGTGCACGTTTAGTTTCTTTGCCCTAGCACTACACAGCCGTTTCAAATCATCTAAGTTTGATGATGAGTTGGTTATTTGAATCAGCTGTGTAGTGCCAGGGCAAAAACCAAAGTTTGAGAAACCCTGACATATAGGATGCAAGGAGGACATGGCCCTGGCCAATAAGCACAAGAATGTAGCAGCACCTCTGTCTCTGACAGGATAGATAGTTCCATATTTACTATGGTAGAGTTATCATTTCACCTTAACAGGTGTTCAAAATCTTACCATTGAAAAAGTCTGCATGAACTGCCTTCTCATTGGTGGCCAGGTCCATGAGCAGTCCTGTACTCCCCCCCGCCTGTCAGGATAGAAATTTATGAGAAGAATTTATGACCAACCTTAATGTGTTGATACTTTCAAATCTTCTCTCATTGATTGAGACAGGTGGGTGTTCACCCCAAAGTGCTGCATGTCATGATGACACTCACCTGTCTCGATCAATGAGAGAAGATTTGAAATAGACGAGATAGCGGCGTACACATTGTTGGATTACTTCATAGAGCAACATTATTATTTAATAACAGAGCGTTTTCTAAATTCAAACGAACCACCTGCAACTGGACACTGACATTTTAGAAGAGGATCCATGTTTGTACGAATCTAGAAAGAAGATCATGTCGCTAAATTAAGGTTTGCTTCACCAAACAGTACCTATCCTGTACCGTAACGGGACGCCCAGTAATGGTTGCCAAAAATCTCGGTCTATATCCAATTATCTGGTGTACAATCTGTAGCTGTGTGTGTTCCTGGGGGTTTCCCTGTGCCAATGGACAAAGTATGACTTCAACAGCTAACGTTAGTTAATCCAGCTGCAACTAAAGTTAGACAAGACAGCAGTTATCAAAGTTACTGGTGAGCTGAATCAGAATCTGGGTTTACAAAGAAGACGTTGAATATGGCGATTCTCCTTTAAGCTCAGGAAGCAGCCATTCAACATGCCACTCACCAGCTTTTCAAGTTTAATAATATCCAAATGTGACCTGATTCAGGAAACTAGGCGTATGTCGCAAGTCACGACTTCACAGGAGAGCCGATGGAACGCAGTTTTTGTATTTTTATCAAAATGCGTTTTTGGGCAGAAATGCCTTCTCGAACATGTGAACTTTCATGTACCTTAATATCAAACTTGTATGTCATCTGTAAACACGAATATAATTGTTAAATTACGAGCCTAGTTGGTTTAGCCACAGAGAAAGGCAGCAACCTTCCTGCTAGCCATGATTGGCTGAGATAATGAGTGGACTGGATTGGTCTGCGGTGTTGCATCTTGTGTCTATACAATTAGCTGCTTGTAATGCCGTTAAAGATATAACTTTAGCCATGGAGAACTGCAAATATGTTGCTACTGCTTTTAATAACATTGCTGCCCTGAATTTATCTGGCGCTATCAACAAAAGGTCAGTGGGAAAAAGTTGTGACGGACTACTTTCTGGACGACGATCGTGCCGTGAAATGCACGTTTTGAAATCAGTGGAACACAACGGGCCAAACAAGCTGTGCAAACTAAATGGAAACAACTCAGGATGTCTGATTAAAGGGGTTGCAGTCTGCCGTGAAGCTTTCGTCCATGTCTACAGGTAAGAATCTAGCTACAGATTCAGATATTATAAATTTCTAATTTTGTCAGAAAGTTGTTTTCATTGCAAACTAAAGCTTGCTGTTAGCTAGCCAGCTGGAGTTCGATGGCTGGCTTGCTAACTAACATTAACTTGTGTGTGTAACGTTAGTGCAGTTCTCAGAATGCCATTTCGCATTGCTATTTATAGCCTAATGTTAGCTAGCTAACATTGAACCTATTGGTTAACTTTAGCTAGCTATGACAATCAGTTTGTATTGCTAGTTAAAGCTTGCTGTTAGCTAGTCAGCTGATGTTAGATGGCTGGCTAGCTACAGTAGCTAACATTCCCTGTATGAACTGTGTGTAGTGTAGACAAAGGAGAGCTCTCCAGTAGGTACCAAAACTTTCAAAGGCCCTTTTCTCAAAAGTGAGTTTACAAGTTGATCAACTTTCAAAGCAGAATTACTTTCCCATTGTTCCTCAATTGCAGTGTATGATATACAATTTTGTAGCTGAGTCTTTTATCTAATGTAAAAAAAAAAAAAAATATTTAAAATGTTGCTACATAAGACCAATTTGAGCTGATCCGTCACAAATACATTCGGTACTTACCAAAGAATGGCGTTTCGGTGATCTATCGTCATTACTGCCGTTCCACCCGATAAGAACTTTAAAAAAAGGTCTAAATAAGAACTTACATGCAACCGAAAAAATGCCTCGTCTGGAAATTAGTACTGATTGGCATGCGCCAAACCCACCTCTTATGCACCTCCTGCAATATTAGTAATGAAACACACTAAATAAAGCTGATCTAGAAATATACAATCACTGTAAAAACATACCCAATATTGTCTACTTAATCTACATACATGAAATATTATTGCATTCCGCGCAGGTTAAAACCATATTGATAAGACGTTTATACACTGTTGAAGGTGATACAATCAATGAACTTTCCTGCTGCTGGAAGAGCCAACCTGTGAGCGGCAGTAATGAGGGATTTTATTGGAGGTGCAGAAGAGGTGGATTTGGCACACTTGCTCAAAATCAGTACTCATTTCCAGACAAGGCTTTTTTCCGTTGCATGTAACTTCTTATTTATACCTTTTTTGGAAGTACATATAATTGGGCGTAACGGCAGTAATGATGATCGTTGCTCAGCGAAACTCCTTTCTTTAGTAAGTACCAAAATTATTTTTACATTATTAAGCTTGAAAAGCTGGTGAATGGCAAGTTGAATGGCTGCTTCTTGGGCTTAAGGGAGAATCACCCTAATCAACGTATCCTGTAAGCACCAATTCTGGTTGACAGTGGTGTGCTCTCTGGGATGAGCCGGTAGCTAGCAGGTTCATCTCAGTGACGCTACAGAGGTGTAGGGTTGCTAGAGGCATGGGATACTGAAACGAATCAGAGCTCTGGTAAGAGGTGTGCAGGTGTGGAGGGAAGCATGAGTATAGGAAGTTTGGGGATGGTGTACAACCAAAGTGCTGCAGCTGTGGGGGTGCTCATAGTGCGGCATATTGTGTTTGTGAGGCTATGAAGCAGGCAGTGAAGGTGCAACAAGTGAGAGTGGAGAGAAGGTTGTCATATGCTGAGGCAGTGGGTGTGGTGCAGGAGAGAAGGGTGTCATATGCTGAGGCAGTGGGGGTGGTGCAGGTTCAGGGAGCTACAGGTTCACGGGAGCGATGGGTAGGAGCATCTAGACCGGTGATTACGGGGCAGGTGGGTGGCGATATGGTATACATAGATAAAGAGAAAGCTGGTGACGTTCATAGCAGGAGCTATCAATAGCACTGCTAAAGTAGAGTAGAACAGAGAGGATTCAGCTAATAGTGAAAGCTGCTGGGAGACATCTGAGTATGACAGGGATGACATGGGAAGAGGTTGGAGATGACCTCAATCAGCCGAGGGTGGAGTCATGTATTACTGGATCTTAGTTATGGTGGTAGTACTACAATGGAATGCTCAAAGCCTGTTGGCTAATGGGCAGGAGTTCATTGTAGTTCATTGTAGATATGCCAGCTAAGCCTGATGTGATTTGTGTGCAGGAAACATGGCTCAAACCGACTGTGGAGTTTATCATACAGGGATATGTAGTGGTTCGTAGGGACAGAGATGTAGGCGGATTGGTACCACCTTCATAAAGCAAGGACTTCCTTACAGGATGCTAGGCAAAGGTATTGAACAGGAATATGTGGTGGTGGAGGTGTGGTTGAGAGGAGGTGTGCTAGTGAACTACTATAATCCCTGTCAGTGTGCTGGAGAGGGTGGAGGGTCAGGATAGAAGTAAGGTAATGTGGTGTGTGGATTTTAATGCCCACAACACGCTCCAGGTGGGAAACGGATGGATGGAAATGGCCAATAAAAAATTAAAAATCTGGTGTGCCTGAATGATGGCCAAGGGACCAGGATTGATGTAGTTACAGGGAAAGAGTCTGCCTTGGACCTCACTCTGGTATCTAGTGTGATGGCAGGAATCTGTGAGTGGGAGGTATGGGAGGAGTCGACAGTAGGGAGTGATCATTACCCCATAGTATGGACAGTAGGCCAGAGGGAGGAGGAGGTGTCAGTGGATGGAGTAGGCAGGTGGGTGTTTGAAAGGGCAAAGTGGGATCAGTTTCATGAGTTAAGTGAGCAGGTGATGTCTCGGGTGGATATGAGAGGGGATGTGGATAGTATGAATAACTGGGTGAGAACAGTGTTAGTGTGGGCAGCTACTGAGGTGATACCTAAGAGTTCAGGGAGGAGGAGGAAAGCAGTCCTGTGGTGGACGGAGGAGTGTGGGGCAGTGGTGAGGAGTAGGAACAGGGCATTTAGAGTACTGAAAAGGACACATAACTTCCGACATCTGATTCAGTATAAGCAGGCCCAGGCTCTGGTGAGGAGAACTATCCGTCAGGCAAAGAGGTCATGTTGGCGTCGGTTCTGTGACACAATAGGAAGGGCGACACCTGTGGGAGAAGTGTGGGGGATGAGTGGGGTCAGAAGGGAGTGGGATTATCCAGTGTTGACGAGTGGGAAGGATGTGGCAGTAACAGATGAGAAGGCAGAGATGATGGCCAAAGCATTTGTCCAAGTGCATAGCTCTGCAAATTGGTCAGAGGAGGGGCAGAGGGGGAGACCGAGAACGAGAGAGGAGCATCCTGGAGTGCTGGACAGGAGGGAGGATGTAAAGGATGCGTTGAATGCACCATGGCAGAGGTGCAAAGGGCAATAGGTAAGGCTGGGTTAACTTCACCTGGGTAAGATGAGGTGTGCTATATTATGTTGGCCCATCTTAGTGATGAGGCACTGGATAAGGTATTGGTGTTGTACAACAGAGTGTGGGAGGAGGGGAAACTACCAGGCAGTTGGAAGGAGGCAGTAGTGGTAACAATCCGGAAGCCAGGGAAGGACAAAACGAGGCCAACAAGCTATTGGACAATAACTTTAACATCACATGTATGTAAGATTATAGAATGTATGATTACGGAGAGGCTAACTTACGTCCTGGAGAGCAGGGGGCTAGTATCGCCACATCAGAGTGGGTTCAGAAAGGGAAGGGGAACAGAGGTCATGAAGGCTCAGGTGAACAAGGAGACTGTTGTAGCTATCTTTTTTGATGTGGAGAAGGCATATGATATGATGTGGAAGGAGGGGTTGTTAATCAAGCTTGATATTATGGGGGTAGGAGGAAGAATGTACAACTGGATAAAGGATTTCCTGTTTTGAAGGTCTATCCAGATGAGGGTGGGGATCCGGCAGCAACCTGGTGGATAACGGTACACCGCAGGGGAGCATGATTAGTCCTCTGTTGTTCTCAATCATGATCAATGATGTTTACTCTCAGGTATGGCCGGATATTGGGAAGTCGTTATTTGCTGATGGGGCCTTATGGAAGAGGGGAAGAAATGTGCCACACATAGTCAGGAAGGTACAGGAGGCCATTGATGAGATGGGTGGGCATTCATGTGGGGATTCAGGTTCTCTGTTGAGAACTCAGTGTTCTTTACCAGGAGGAAGGTGGGTGATGAGGTATGCTTGAGGTTATATGGGAGAAACGTGGAGAGGGTGGGGGCCTTCAGGTTCCTTGGGGTATACTTTGACACTAGACTGACCTGGGCAGAACACATTGAGAGAGTGGTGGGAAAGAGTAAGAAGGTGCTAAATGTGATGCGCTGTCTGACTGGGCGTTCCTCATTCAGGACCATGTATGTTGCATTGATCCGATCTGTAATAGACTACGGCAGTATAGCGTATGGTTCGGCAGCCCAGACCTCATTGGAAAGGCTAGATGTCATACAGGGGCAAGGACTCAGAATTTGCAGTGGGGCGTATCGGACCTGGTACTACACCGGCTCCGACCCTCGTCGGATGTGGCAGGGCTTGCAAACTATTACAGACTACAGCCGAGAGCTGCCCAGTGACACCAGCCTACCAGACGAGCTAAATATCTTCTATGCTAGCTTCGAGGCAAGTAACACTAAAACATGCACAAGAGCATCAGCTGTTCCGGACGACTGTGTGATCACACTCTCTGCAGGCGATAAGAGTAAGACCTATAAAAACAGGTCAACATTCACAAGACGGATTACCAGGACGTGTACTCCGAGCATGCGCTGACCAACTGGCAAGTGTCTTCACTGACATTTTCAACCTCTCACTGTCCGAGTCTGTAATACCAACATGTTTCAAGCAGACCACCATAGTCCCTGTGCCCAAGAACACTAAGGTAACCTGCCTAAATGACTACCGACCTGTAGCACTCACGTCTGTAGCCATGAAATGCTTTGAAAGGCTGGTCATGGCTCACATCAACACAATTATCACAGAAACCCTAGACCCACACTAATTTGCATAACACCCCAACAGATCCACAGATGATGCAATCTCTATTGTACTCAACACTGCCCTCTCACACCTGGACAAAAGGAACACCTATGTGAGAATGCTATCCATTGACTACAGCTCAGCGTTCAACACCATAGTGCCCTCAAAGCTCATCACTAAGCTAAGAACCCTGGGACTAAACAACTCCCTCTGCAACTGGATCCTGGACTTCCTGACGGGCCTCCTGGGCCAAGCTTCCTGCCATCCAGGACCTCTATACCAGGTGGTATCAGAGGAAGGCCCTAAAAGTTATTTGCTCTGATTCATGTGCAGAGTTGATGAGTCTCCAGTCCTTTAGGTCACCTAACAGACAAGACCTGCTTTTATGCGGTACTAAAGAAGAAGAAGTTTTATTTATATAGCGCCTTTCCATAGCTCAAGGTCGCTTTACATTGCACATTACAATACATTCAGAACACCCACACATACATCGCAGTCACATAGAATACACACTACCCAAAATGCATGTCAAACAGATATGTCTTCAACTGGATCTTGAATGCACCCACGGATGAGGTATTGAATAGTGTAAGAGGTAGTGAATTCCATAATTGAGGAGCATTAACACCAAATGCCCTCCTACAAACCCATTAGACAGATGGGTATACATATAAGATGTACTTGGGTCGCAGTTCATGTGGGAGTGGAGGGTAATGAGGCAGTTGATGTACTGGCTAAACAAGCACTTAGTAGTGGGTATGTTGATGTTGTAGTTTCCATGAGCAAGGCAGAGGCAAAAATCCTGATATGGATTGTGGAGAAATGGTAGGAGCAGTGGAATAGAGATACTAAGGGCAGGCATTTATTTCAAGTTCAGAGGAAAGTCGGGGGAGGGGAGGGCGGCAGGAAGGGACAGAAGAGAGGAGGCTATTTTTACAAGATTAAGGATGGGACACAGCCGGTTCAATAGGACCTTAAATGTGATAGGAAAGTGTGATTATTGCCAGTAAACAGAGATAGTGGAGCAAGTCTTCACTCCCTATCCCAGTCTGCTGTCCCCACATATTACAAGATGGCTACCATTGTTCCTTTACCCAAGAAGGCAAAGGTAAGTGAACTAAATGACTATCGCCCCGTAGCACTCACTTCTGTCATCATGAAGTGCATTCAGAGACTAGTCAAGGATCATATCACCTCCACCTTACCTGCCAGCCTAGACCCACTTCAATCTGCATACCGCTCCAATTATGGCCACAGACGATGCTATCGCCATCACACTGCCCTATCCCATCTGGACAAGAGGAAGACCTATGTAAGAATGCTGTTCATTGACTACAGTTCAGCATTCAACACCATAGTACCCTCCAAACTCATTAAGCTTGAGGCCCTGGGTCTCAACCCCACCCTGTGCAATTGGGTCCTGGACTTTGACGGGCCACCCCCAGGTGGTGAAGGTAGGAAACAACATCTCCACTTCGCTGATCCTCAACAAGGGTGCGTACTCAGCCCCCTCCTGTAGTCCCTGTTCACCCATGACTGCGTGGCCATGCACGCCTCCAACTCAATCATCAAGTTTGCAGATGACACAACAGTAGTGGGCTTGATTACCAACAACAATGAGACAGCCTACAGGGAGGTGGTGAGGGCACTCGGAGTGTGGTGTCAGGAAAACGTCTCACTCAACGTCACCAAAACAAAGGAGATGATCGTGGACTTTAGGGAACAGCAGAGGGAGCACCCCCCTATCCACATCAATGGGACAGCAGTGTGGAAGGTGGAAAGTTTTAAGTTCCTCTGCGTACACATCACGGACAAACTGAAATGGTCCACCCATACAGACAGTGTGGTGAAGAAGGCACAACAGCGCCTCTTCAACCTCAGGAGGCTGAAACAATTTGGCTTGTCACCTAAAGCCCTCACACACTTATAGATGCACAATTGAGAGCATCCTGTTGGGCTGTATCACCGCCTGGTACGGCAACTGTACCGTGCACAACCGCAAGGCTCTCCAGAGGGTAGTGTGGTCTGCACAACACATCACCGGGGGCAAACTACCTGCCCTCCAGGACACCTACAGCACCTGATGTCACAAGAAGGCCAAAAAGATCATTAAGGACAACAACCACCCAAGCCACTGCCTGTTCACCCCGCTACCATCCAGAAGGCGAGGTCAGTACAGGTGCATCAAAGCTGGAACCGAGAGACTGAAAAACAGCTTCTAGCTCAAGGCCATCTGTTAAACAGCCATCACTAACACAGAGAGGCTGCTGCCTACATACAGGCTCAAATCATTAGCCACTTTAATAAATGGATCACTAGTCAGTTTAAAAATGTTTACATACCCTACATTACTCATCTCATATGTATATACTGTATTTTATATCATCTGTTGCATCTTGCCTATGCCGCTCGGTCATCGCTCATCCATATATTTATATGTACATATTCTTATTCCATCCCTTTAGATTTGTGTGTATTAGGTAGTTGTTGTGGAACTGTTAGATATCACTGCACTGTCGGAACTAGAAGCACAAGCATTTCGCTACGCTCGCATTAACATCTGCTAACCATGTGTATGTGACCAATAAAAGGTGATTTGATGTTTTGCTACAGTGTGTGCTGTATCAGAGGGACAGAGAGGCTAAGAACTAGTATGAGGGAGAAGGGGATACAGGAAATTAGTTTAAAGAGTATATTGCGTAGAACGTCATTAGATATAGTCTCAAATATATATATATATTAAGAGTAACGGGATGGCAGGTAGGATTTAGTTTCTCCCTGTCTCTGGCCCACACTCCAGTACAGTATTTGGTGGTAATGCACCATAACGCCTATCACCAATAAACCACCACCGAAGACGACAGTGGTGAGCTGGCTAAATTCAATAAAAGCTCACTTAAAATTCCTACAACCACCAAGTAGAGCTTGGCTACTTCTAGTGTGAGTTCATGCAGAGGAAATCTAACTAGTTACAGTAGCTCGCTAACAGGTAATGTTAACGTTAGCTAACATAGCTACCTAACTAACGAACCTCATCAAGATCCACGTATGGCCCAGCTCCTTCAGGGAACATCTCGTCGACTGCTGGCTTCATCACGGTTGAGTTTTATCGGTCTTTAATTGTCATACATGAATTAAATAATTGAGCGCTTGAATGTTTAGCAAACTAGCTGCTAGCTAGCTGCCGTCGCCGGTTTTGATGTAGTGTCATATAAAAATATATCCGATGGGGAGACAAGGAACGCGCATGCAACAGAATAAACGTTCCGGATATAGAAGTTCCTCTTAAGGCACATTTACACCAACATTGTATTTAGTTTAAGACTATGTTAAGTGAGACCATATGATGGATTAAAACAATTTTAGGAGTTTTAACATATTAAGACTCGTGCATTTATCATGCATTCTCATTTTACAGTAGCCACAAGGTGGCAGTAGATATCTGTCCAATCAAGCTCACATGATATTGATTTCCGTGTACTTTTATTGCCTCTAATGAGAATACTCATGTTTTCAGTTTGTGACAAACATTTTAAATTAGGTCACAACAATTAATTTCCAGTCATAGGATTTAAAATAACGTTATTGTAACTGGAATATATATATATATATATATATATATATAAAGAAATGGACAAAAAAGCATCAGACAAACTATTACTTTATATTGTTTTCCTCTAACAATTCCTCTGAATAATTTATGGAATGTCACTGAAGTTTGCCAGAGCTAACATATTATTACACAGATGAGGGAAATTATATAACTTTTTTTCTATCAACATCTCTTTGCATACTATGTTGTTGCAAACCAAATGTCCCTGTGGGAAAATTCTATAAAGTTGTACTCTAGATTACTCTAATCTATCCAGTTCTATTGAATCTCTCCGAGGGTCTAATCACAGCCCTGCTGCCTGCTGGCAACCATCCGACTAACATCAATGTTGCTGCTTGTGAAGATCTCCCTGGCTTTGTCTACTGTGGCGGCGGGGAGGGTGCGTGTGCGGCCCAGGATCCAGGCAAAGTCCATGTGGAACAGACGCAGGACATCGGTGCAGGAATAGACCAGCGCAGAGTTCTCATAGTCAGTGGAGAGGATCCAGTAAGGAGAGTAGGGCAGGACTGTTTATAGACACAGAGATGAGAAACAAACACATGAAGGCGTATGCACACACGCACAGGATCACATTACGTTTATTCCACAGATTATTATAGTCGTGATGACTGCTCCAAACTGCAGGAAATGTAATTATCCCTCCCAAATGATGTCAAGAAAGTGGGATGAGATGGCCTTTGGTTCTTATTTTATATTATTCTGTTTACATGGGCTAACAGGTCCAACTCATGGGCTAACAGGTCCAACTCATGACATCTAACTTTCAAAAAACAACCCCTAGCATTTGAACACCGTGGTGAGTGATCTCTACTGCTCAGTTTGTCCTTAAAGGCTAGCATCTTTCTAGTTTTTGTTGACCAATGAATGCCATTTGTTAGCTGGGAAGTCTATACACATGTTTAGTAGGGCACACTGTAGCAAAACATTTTGCAACGGAAAACAAAAAATCTCATTGGACAATTTCAGATAGAAGCTACCTCCCTTTTTTATTTAATGATTTGTTTTGAAGCCACCGTGCCTCCATCTTGGAACTCCCCCACCGCTGTAAAAAAAGACTTTGGAAGCTATAGACAGTCATTTATTAATGTCTACATTCGTTTTTGCCACGTTTATTCTATTACACCTTAATGCATATTGTTTTATAATATTGTGTGAGCATGATAATAAAAATGAAATATATATATAAAACATGTTCCGTAGTTAAAGTATAATTTGTTTTGCATGTTCTAATGTTACTTTCCCACTGCAACAAAAAAATATACTTAAATACATACAATTTTGTCCTTGAAACATTTTATTTAAATACTGTAGAATTCCTATGAACGACTTCCTTCTGGGGACTGCCATTATGATGGCCGGTGGCTTCAAAGCCTCTCATTGGCCAATACAAAGCATCAGCAATCCAGGGTTTATTTCATTACAAACGGTTTTCTCCCTACTGAACATGACCCTGGTTACACTTGTAAGAGGACAAGGGATGGCCTAAACCAGAATAGATTGGAGCTCTTGAGGACTGGAGCTGGGCAGTGGCACTCCTGCCCTAGATGAGGTGTAGGACAAGTTCAGGCAGTACCTCCCTATTTAATGCAGTTTCTCCCTACTGAACACAACCCTGGTTGTCCTGCTCTACTGTAGCTATGGTGTAACAGCTGATCATAACACTCACCGTAAGAGTAGCTGATGCCTAACTTGGCTGGGTTCTTCAAGTCCTCTGTGACTCCTGTCCCCTCGATAGTCCTTCGCTCTCCCTTTCTGTCAAAGGTCACCAAAAGGTCAAAAGCATAAGATTCATATCAAAGGATTTCAACGGAAAGAACTGTACAGCAAATTAAATTATCTGCATGTCAACTGAAATTAGCTGATTTTCAACTGAAATGAAATGTGTCGTAACTGAAATAAACTACGTCTCACTACTTTGAATTTGCAAACAACAACATTGTTCAGGATAAAAGTGTATGTAATCAAAAGGTGTATATCTAGGGTTGAAAAAATCCTGTAACTTTCCCAATATTGCCTGGTTTTTCCAGAATTAGGAGGAAATAAGTAGGAAATCCGGAATCTTCCAACTGGAGAATTTAATTAAAAAATTAAATCCTAGGTGTACGTAATGTACTCACAATATTTCCGAGCTGACCACTCTAATGGTCTGATCAGCCTTCATGGAGAAGTTGGTCTCGATGCACTTCCCCTTCTCAAACTGGGCAGGCAGTTTGGCGATTTCAAACCATCTACCCATGAACTAGAACCATGGGTAAATAAACACATACACACTCCAAATGATCAAAATCTCCATCTTAACATGTTGTGCTTGTTGATTCTTTCTGTGATAAAGTGCTATACAAGTTATATAAATGATTATTATCATGAACATATCACAGTTAATGTCATACTAAATCTACCTGTCTTACAAGATGAACACTAAACACTACATTAGTCATGGTCTCTTAATTTTCTGATTGACTGGCCATTCATGATTGGCAGGTACAGTAGGTAAATTATCTGTGCCGATTGGTCAAGCAGGGGGTTAGTACCTTTTTCATGCTGAAGGCGGGCTGGACGGCTGGTTCCGGACAAGGCCCCCAGTGGGGAACCTGGGCACTGACGAGGGGCAGGAGGAGGAGAGGCAAGAGGAGGGCAAACAATGGCGTCATGGTCACAGGGGCAGCCGTCACCTGAAAATAATTACTATAAATCAACAGAGAAAACAAAGCTTTAAAAAAAGTACATTTTCTGAGGGACAACAGAGAGGAAGAGGCGAAGCGAGAGGTTTACTCCGCCCCAAATCTGTCCACGAAAATAAGCCCACGAAGTAAGGCATTTTTGTATGGAGGTTAATGACAGTGTTGAATTTGGTCAACAAGAAATTGAATCCTAATTTGCCACATGAGGCTTATTTGATCGAATAGAAGTTTCTTAATGGTTAAGTTGTTACAAATCACAGGCAGCCGGTGGCACCTAAAATGGTGAGGACGGGCTGGAACGGAATCAATGGAATGGCATCCAACACATCAAGCACATGGTTTTCATGTGTTTGATACCATTCCATTTACTCCATTCCAGACATTATTCTGAGCCGTTCTCCCCTAAGCAGTCTGAGTTTACAAATGCACTGACATAAGTGGACGCACTTGGATTTTTGGCAACTTTTGAGTTGTGCCTGTTACCATAGAGATATATAGTTTTAGCATGCATATTTGAGTTGAGGGCTTCCACCATTTTAAAATAGTAAACTGGGTGGAGATTCCTATGAGTTTGGCGCAATCAGCCAATGAAGAAGAAGAAAATTAACTACATAAAATGGAGATAGCCTCAATGCTGCTTCCCATGCAATCACAGATCTATAATGGCACAGATACAAAGATGAATCCTCTATCTACAGTATCTCTAGCGCCTGTTGTTCACATGTGTATCTGCCCTCTCTTTGGCTAGAATGGTCCCACCTGATCTCGCCTCCTCCCACCTGTTATTCCATATTTGATTACATGTATTTCCATTGTTAGAGCGGTCACTTGACTATCTTGTCAATATAATAGAACATTTTTGGGGACAAGAAGTCAGTCCAGGAATAGGCATAATTGGTGAAACTGGCCTTAGATGTTGTTGTTGTCCATTTTACAAATAGAGAGATGGTTAAAGAGAGCAAAACACAGGAAATTCGATCTCGACAAGTGTTTTTTCATTGTCGATTAAAATAGTAAATGGAGAAAAGGAGGACAGATGACTCATCGGCCATCATTTCCTTAAATGCAAAATATTAACATATAATATCTCTATCTGTCATAAACGCAAAACATACAGTATCTCTGATATATGTCTTAAAATGTCCGACAAATGTCACTCACACTTTCTCCTAATTAGTCACATTTTCAAGACAGAAAAATTATTCTTCACAAAGAAAAAAGAAAATCAATATAAATGTGTTTCAGCAACAACCATGTAACACACATCAATCATTGGGTCATTTTAAATTCACTGCTATTTGTAAATATACAGCTATATAGAGATCAGCTGTGTTTCATTTCCCAGTCGCTGCTGTTGGTCTCTTCGTCTCAGATGACAAAGATATTCAGTGAACTCTACCTTATTTCTCTTGCTATCGTACCAACCAAATTCTACCATTCATTTGAACTCCCCATACAAGTTTTCTAATTTGAACATTGATAGCGTTCATTAATTCAAAACATTTATCTTTATATAAAATCCCATACAACAGCAAAAAGCACATCTTACCTCAGTCTCTCTGGTCAGGATATCTGGTCAATTCAGGATGTGTATTTATAAGAGAAGCTTCTCTCTCCTGGGTCACGCCACACTGAAGTCTCTGTCATGAATGAACGTCTTTGTAGCACCCCAGGGCTTATTTCTGACATAAAGTAAACAATTAGCAAACTGGAGTCATGGGGACATACCAGGATAAATGTTATAAAACAATCTGGCGGAGTGGAATAGGATGGAATAAATGGGAAGATGGGATGGAAAGGATGGAATATGATGGAATAGATGGAATAGGATGGACTTGGATGGAATAGATGTAATAGGATGGACTGGGATGGAATAGGATGGACTGGGATGGAATAGGATGGACTGGGATGGAATAGGATGGAATAGATGTAATAGATGGAATGGGATGGACTGGGATGGAATAGATGGAATAGGATGGACTGGGATGGAATAGATGGAATAGGATGGACTGGGATGGAATAGGATGGACTGCGATGGAATAGGATGGAATAGATGGAATAGAATGGAATAGGATGGACTGGGATGGAATAGGATGGCCTGGGATGGAATAGGATGGACTGGGATGAAATAGGATGGACTGGGATGAAATAGGATGGACTGGGATGGAATAGGATGGACTGGGATGGAATAGGATGGAATAGATGGATTAGGATGGAATGTGATGGACTGGGATGGAATGGGATGGAATGGGATGGACTGGGATGGAATAGGATGTACTGGGATGGACAGCACTCTCTGGGACATTGTCGTGAAATATTAATGTCACACTTGGGGGGGATATCCAGGACCTTTTATTTCTTACTTCTTACTTACATTGTGATGTCTGTTCTTTTTTGTTGTTGTATGGTTCACCGGGAAATGGTTTGAGTAGCACTCTAATTTGTTCTAACAAGCTCATTCCACACAGTCATATTTGTAATTTAAACAAGACTTTGTTGGATGCCAAACTTTAATATAAGATGTAAGCTATGATTTTCAGTAGTAGTAGTGGTAGTATTAGTAGTATTGAAAGTAGTATATGTTGTAGTAGTAGTATTGGAAGTAGTAGTAGTAGTAGTAGTAGTTTTGGAAGTAGTAGCTGTTGTAGTAGTATTGGAAGTAGTAGTAGTAGTAGTAGTATTGTAAGAAGTAGTAGTATTGGAAGTAGTAGTAGTAGTAGTAGTATTGGAAGTAGTAGTAGTAGTAGTAGAAGTATTAACTGTTGTAGCAGTAGTGGAAGTAGTAACTGTTGTAGTAGTAGTAGTATTGTAAGAAGTAGTAGTATTGGAAGTAGTAGTAGTAGTAGTAGTATTGGAAGTAGTAGCTGTTGTAGTAGTATTGGAAGTAGTAGTAGTAGTAGTAGTATTGTAAGAAGTAGTAGTATTGGAAGTAGTAG
This sequence comes from Hucho hucho, assembly GCA_003317085.1. NCBI lineage: Eukaryota > Metazoa > Chordata > Actinopteri > Salmoniformes > Salmonidae > Hucho > Hucho hucho. The sequence continues at coordinate 209,353 of QNTS01000712.1, read as the reverse complement.
TAGTAGTAGTAGTATTGGAAGTAGTAGTAGTAGTAGTAGAAGTATTAACTGTTGTAGCAGTAGTGGAAGTAGTAACTGTTGTAGTAGTAGTAGTAGTAGTAGTAGAAGTAGTAACTGTTGTAGTAGTACCTGTAATCGCACAGCTCCACCGTGTATGTGAAACAGGTGTCCGTTACATCGATGTAGAACTTGCATAATTATGATTGAGAGCCTTATACAACCACTAGACTGTCATGTGCTAGAACCCAGTGTAGAAGACAGCTGTGTACACACTCGGGGGTGAACGTGTTTGATGAAGGGGCGAAGGTACCCCCCTCCTGGGACGTTACCTCCTGTTGATGGGCTCCAGGGGTCACATCCTTACCGGTTACGTAAATGGCAAATAATGCAATGTCATTCACTGGTTTAAGCAGGTAAGTCATTGAGAACACATTCTCTTTAACAATAACACTCTGACAACTGCTATTCCTCTGCACCTTTGACATTGTGCCTTAGAAGCTGTATCACATCCGGCCGTCATTGGGAGTCCTATAGGGCGGCGCACAATTGGCCCTGCGTTGTCCGGGTTAGGGCTTGGCCTGGGGTAGGCCGTCATTGTAAATAAGAATTTGTTGTTAACTGACTTGCCTAGTTAAATAAAGGTTAAATAAAAAAATGTAACATAAAAAAATAAACATTTAAAGAGGCCAATACCTAAGAAACACTGTAATTAATGGTTAATAGTTGTGTTTTACCATATTATCATGGAATTTCTAATATCCCCCCCTATTTACGGCTATTAGTTTTGTATTCACCCCTGTCATGACATAAAAGCAATGTGATATTGCATGATAAAATAGTAATTACACAACCTATGGAATTCCTTGAACAATGACCACTTGGCACCGTTTGGTACCAGGCAATGTCATGATAAGCAAAACCTTCTCTGTGGATTCGTTATAAACAGACAGATAAAATAAGTGTCACGATTTCCGCCGAAGTCGGTCCCTCTCCTTGCTCGGGCGGCGTTCAGCGGTCGACGTCACCGGTTTTCTAGCCATAGCCGATCCATTTTTGATTTTCCATAGTTTTTGTCTTGTTTTACACACCTGGTTTCAATCCCACAATTACTTGTTCATTATTTAACCCTCTGTTCCCCCAAGTTTGTTTGTGAGTGATTGTTTGTATGTTGATACGGTCCGTTATTGTGGGCTCGATGAGTATTGAGTTGTATTTTGTGAAATTATATTTGAGTAAATACGTTTGTTACTCATATCTGCTGTTCTGCGCCTGACTCCGCTACACCAGCTATACACAGGATCTATCACAATAAGACACAGGGAATTGAGAAGATTACAAACTTAAGTGCTTAAGTAGATGATTGCAACTTTTTCTGCTGCAAATGCTGACAAGGTAAAATAACGGAAATCTTTCAGGATTCTGACAAGATATTAATCAATATTCTATAAGATCATTAAAGAGTCAAGTCCTGCAATCATCACACACATATACTACAAGCGAACATTTGGCATCCCTTGATAAAAAAGTATAAAACAATAGCCAATCAGTGTTGAGCTAAACCTAGTGAGCTCAACTGGGATTTTTGAAAATATTTTTGGTTTAAAAAAAATCTTTAACTTTTATTTAACCAGGCAAGTCAGTTAAAAACAAATTCTTATTTACAATGACGGCCTACTCCGTCCAAACCCGGATGATGCTGGGCCAATTGTGCGCCGCCCTATGGGAGTCCCAATCACAGCCGGATGTGATACAGCCGGGATTCGAACCAGGGACTGTAGTGACGCCTCTTGCACTGAGATGCAGTGCCTTAGACCGCTGGTTCACCAAAAAAAAAGTGTCAAGGGGAAGCCCGTTTAGATTTGGCTTCACTCCTGTCACATCGCTTCAAGAGAAATACGTAATTGACAGAAACAACTTTGTCGTATCTCTTGTGTTGTTGTCCTCTGGTGGCTAGCTAGCTAAAATTAGCCTTTTCCTAAATTAGACATGGATGGAGATAAGAATTTGGACTTGTGGTTTTACTTAATTCTCCCTACTGGCCAATGATTATAAAGGCGATTCTGATCCAACCATTAACTCATACACATTGTGCCCCTGGCCTGAGAGGATGGAAGTTCATTGTGTAGCTCGATGTAGTAGGCTAATGTTAACTAGCTGGCTAATCGCTAACGTTGCCCATGAAGGACGTTAGACTATCGAGCAGGCATTTTAGACAGGTAGCCTAGGACAACAAAAACTCAAAGCGTGTACAATATGACAGAGTCATAGAATGTTTCAACAACATGAAAGAGAGCAGGATGGCATTGGCATTTCTCTACATGTAGGTTGAGTTAACATTTTTTTTCTACTTGTACGCACACACACACAAAAACACACACACACACACAACTACACACACACAACTACTCACAGAAATCAGTACCATGGACAGCCACATCATATTTAGCTTACATTGATTGGACTAAATGTTTTTTAGCATCTTTGAATTGTCACTGTATTACACTAAGCATAGCAAAGTGATTTGATGATCTTGAAATGTTGAAGTTCAAATGGTGCTGGAATAGAGGAGGCAGCTCTTGTTTTTATTGTGAGTTGTGGTAACTCTCTGTACACTCGGTTCTCAATCAATAGCTGTTTAGTTTTCCAAACATTTTGGAAACATTAACTTGCTTGACCATGCTGTAGGTCATGTAACTACTTGTTACATGCAATATGCTTTGGGGACTTCACCGGACAGAGGTTGCTCTCCGGTTTTCAGATGAAACAAAGGTGTGGTTGAATTTATTCTGCCACTGTGTCTTCTTATTGTCTCAACCTTTAGGCCTATATGTCATGGTCGCAAGGCAAATGAACCAAGAGGCTATAGAGCAAACAACGCAATTATCACAACACATAGGTTGTAATATGGCTTTTTTGGGGGGCTTAGCTTCCCCAGTGACCCACACACCTCTGCTGATTTCTATTCCAGCATATTGGATGACTGTCATTCATATTCCATTCACCCAGTTCAATGTAACATCAATAGGTTTAGGCTACTACATGATACCCACATGTTCCCTGTACCCATCATGTTGCTACAACCTAGCCTATAAATAAAAGTTTACAATGTAGGTGCACAGGTCGAGATTTTGAATAATCAAGGTGACAGACAGTGACACATTCAATTCTGCCTTGCACACTCTTGCCAACATCTAGCTGATATAGGGTGTAATCATTAGTCCAAACAGTTGGAGAGTTTCTATTGGACAAATTCAGGTATTTTTTTCCCAGTTTCATTCGGAATTCTTCTGTTTAAAGAAACATTTTTCAACAGAATTGGTGGGAATGAATACACCCCTGATCAAACGCAAACACAGTTCACTTTCATAGCAGCCACATAAAAACAGCATGATCTCTTTGCTCTTTGTATACAGTGCATTCGAAAAGTATTCAGACACCTTCACTTTTTGCACATTTTGTTACGTTACAGCCTTATCCTAAAATGGATTAAATAGTTTTTTCCCCCCCATCAATCTACACACAATACCCTATAATGACAAAGCAAAAACAGGTTTTTAGAAATGTTAGCAAATAAAAAAAAATATATATATATAATGGAAATATTACATTTACATAAGTATTCAGACCCTTTACTCAGTACTTTGTTGAAGCACCTTTGGCAGCAATTACAGCCTTGAGTCTTCTTGGGTATGACACTACAAGCTTAGCACACCTGTATTTCGGTAGTTTCTCCCATTCTCCCATGGGGAGCATCGCTGCACAGCTATTTTCAGGTCTCTCCAGAGATGTTAGATCGGGTTCAAGTCCGGACTCTGGCTGGGCCACTCAAGGACATTCAGAGACTTGTCCAGAAGCCTTCGCCCCAGTCTGAGGTCCTGAGCGCTCTGGAGCAGGTTTTCATCAAGGATCTCTCTGTACTTTACTCCGTTCATCTTTCCCTCGATCCTGACTATTCTCCCAGTCCCTGTCGCTGAAAAACATCCCAACAACATGATGCTGCCACCACCATGCTTCACGGTAGCGATGGTGCCAGGTTTCCTCCAGGCGTAACGCTTGGCATTCAGGCCAAAGAGTTCAATGTTGGATTCATCAGACCAGAGAATCTTGTTTCTCATGGTCTGAGAGTCCTTTAAGTGCCTTTTGGCAAACTCCAAGTGGGCTGTCATGTGCCTTTTACTGTGGAGTGGCTTACGTCTGGCCATTACCATAAGGTGGAGTGTTGCAGAGATGGTTGTCCTTCTGGAAGTTTCTCCCATCTCCACAGAGGAACTCTGGAGCTCTGTCAGAGTGGCTATCAGGTTCTTGTTCACCTTCACCCTGACCAAGGCCCTTCACCCCCAATTTCTCAATTTGGCCGCGCGGCCAGCTCTAGGAAGAGTCTTGGTGGTTCCAAACCTTTTCCATTTAAGAAGGATGGAGGCCGCTGTGTTCTTGGAAAAAAAAAATTTCCCTTCCCCAGAACTGTGCCTCGAAACAATCCTGTCTCTGAGCTCTAAGGACAATTCCTTCGACCTCATGGCTTGGTTTTTGCTCTGACATGCACTGTCAACTGTGGGACTTTTATATAGACAGGTGTGTGCCTTTCCAAATCATGTCCAAACAATTAAATGTACCACAGGTGAACTCCAATCAAGTTGTAGAAACATATCAAGGATGACCAATGGAAACAGGATGCACCTGAGCTCAGTTTTGAGTCTCACAGAACAGGGTCTGAATACTTAGCAGACGTTCTTATCCAGAGCGGCTAGGAGTTTTGATCCAGCAACCTTTCAATTACTGGCCCAGTGTTCTTAACCACTATGCTACCTGCCACCCTAGGGACAACATATAAAACATTTAATTTGTCTTCTATTCCGCTAAAATGATGCTCACGAAATCAACCCCTATATAAGCCCCTTTGTAACCACAGTTTAGAAGTGTTAAAAAAAATTGTAGTCAAATGGATGAGGGGATCAAATGAAACGCTTTGCTGCACATTTTCGCAAGTCATAGCTTGAATACTGGCAATTTTTTGCAACGGTACAGCATCTAAGAAAGTAGTAAGAAGTCAAGTTACACTTCTACCTGTGTAGAAACACACTGTGTATTAACGTGCTATTACTTAGTACTTTGGTAGAGCGTGGCGCTTGCAACGGTTGGATTGTGGGTTTGATTCCCGCCAGGGTGTAACGTCCAGGCCTGGTTTTGCAGGCTGGTCTTTAGATTGAGTTTTGGGTATTAGGGTTTTTTTGTTCTAGGTGTCATATTTCTATGTTGGGGTTATGGTTCCCAATTAGAGGCAGCTGATTGTCGTTACCTCTAATTGGGAACCATATATATGTTTGTGCTTTTCACTAGGGTTTTGTGGGTTATTGTTTGTACTGATGATTTGAGAGTATTATGTTCACAGTAGTTACGATCTTCATTCGTTTATTATTTTCCCAGTTTCGTTTAATAAAATATGTATACTGGAAGCATCGCTGCGTCTTGGTCCGTCACTAAAGGAGATCGTGATAGAATAACCCACCAATACAGGACCAAGCAGCGAGAGAGCCAGGATTTCTGGACGTGGGAGGAAATCCTGGCTGGAGAGGGACCCTGGACCCAGCTTGGGGAGTATCGCCGTCCTAAGGAGGAGCTAGAGGCAGCGAAGGCTGAGCGGCGGTTCTATGAGGAGCGATATGGAGTATGGACACCCGATCGGGAGAAGTATTCTGGAACTCGCCTGGCAAGGAAGCCCGAGAGGCAGCCCCCCCAAAAAATTTTTTGGGGGGCACACGGGGAGTATGGCTGGTTCAGGTTGGAGACCTGAGCCAACTCCTCGTGCTTTCCGGAGGGAGCGTCGCACTGGTAAGACACCGTGTTATGCGGTGAAGCGCATTTGCCAGTTGGCAGTCAGGAAGGAGGGTGTTGGCTCAGCGCTCCTGGTCTCCGGTGCGCCTCTTCGGGCCAGGATATCCTGCGCCGGCTCTGCGTGTGGTGTCTCCGGTTCGCACCCACAGCTCGGTGTGCGACATTCCAGCTCCCCTCATCTGTGAGGCTAGGGTGAGTGTGCAGCCTGGAAGGATGGTGCCGGCTCTGCAATCTAGGTCTCCAGTGCGCCTACTTGGACCTAAATATCCTGCGCCGGCTCTGCGTGCGGTGTCTCTGGTTCGCGCCCACAGCCCGGTGCGCGACATTCCAACTCCCATCATCAGAGAGGCTAGGGTGAGTGAACAACCTGGGAGAAGGGTGCCGGCTCCCCGCATCAGGTCTCCTGTGCGCGCCGTGGGTCCAGCACGTCCTGTCCCTGTTCCACGCTCCAGGATCCCTGTGCGCGTTGTGGGCCCAGCATGTCCTGTTCCTGTTCCACGCTCCAGGATCCCTGTGCGCGTCGTGGGCCCAGCATGTCCTGTCCCTGTTCCACGCTACAGGATCCCTGTGCGCGTCGTGGGCCCAGCATGTCCTGTTCCTGTTCCACGCTCCAGGATCCCTGTGTGCGTCGTGAGCCCAGTACGGCCGGTTCCTGCTCCCCGCACCAGAGTCCCAGTGCGCATCGTGAGCCCAACACGGCCTGTTCCTGCTCCCCGCACCAGAGTCCCAGTGAGCATCGTGAGCCCAGCACGGCCAGTTCCTGCTCCCCGCACCAGAGTCCCAGTGTGCATCGTGAGCCCAGCACGGCCCGTTCCTGCTCCCCGCACCAGAGTCCCAGTGAGCATCGTGAGCCCAGTACGGCCGGTTCCTGCTCCCCGCACCAGAGTCCCAGTGCGCATCGTGAGCCCAGCACAGCCTGTTCCTGCTCCCCGCACCAGAGTCCCAGTGCGCATTGTGAGCCCAGCACGGCCGGTTCCTGCTCCCCGCACCTGAGTCCCAGTGCGCATCGCGATTCCAACACAGCCTGTTCCTGCTTCACTCACCAGAACCCCTGTGTGCATCACGAGTTCAGCACTGCCTGTTCCTGCTTCACTTACCAGAACCCCTGTGTGCATCGCGAGTTCAGCACTGCCTGTTCCTGCTTCACTCACCAGAACCCCTGTGTGCATCGCGAGCTCAGCACAGTCTGGTCTTTGTACCAGGATTCTAGGGTGTCGTACCAGCATGGTACGAACTGTTCCGGCTTCTAGCCACAGGGTCACTAACACGAAAATGGATGCACTCACAGCTGTAAGACAGTTTGAATAAAAGCATCTGCAAAATGGCGTGTTATTTTACTTGTGTAACAACCGAAACCACTATCATGTCAGTCACTGGCAGAGTCAGCCAGGAGTTTGTTTCCACAAGGTCCATTTGAACAGGTGCCATACTCTCAACCCTAATACAAACACTAACACACACACTCTCAATTCTGAATTCTCAGAAAACCCGACATGAAAGCCATGTGTCAGCCGCATAACTAATGAGTTTGACGTATAAATAGGCCTCTATGACCCACTGAACATCACTGAAACAGGTTGATCTTCTGAACAAGTGCAGGTAAGTGGGACCCATTCCCTCAGTCTCTCTCTCTCTCTGATGCTTTAAGCTCTGCGATTTCACATTTCCTGAAGAATGACGCTGTGCCCACTGTAGGTCTGTAGTTGTTAGGCACAACGCATTGCATTCGTAATGTACTTCTGACGTAAAATTGACGTTTCTTGACCAGTGTCTAGGAGAATTGTTTATACAGTATGTTGTTCTGTTTCCTAAAAAGGTTTTGATATTAATTAAGCACTGTATATTTGAAGTCAATTTGCATTGTCCTCCAACGGAGTTGGTGAAAATGTCTCTGCTTTTCTGCGTGTGTGTCTGTTCCTACCCAGGACCCAAGATGCAGGCTCTACAGGTTCTCTCTCTGGCTCTGCTGTCTGTTCTGGCTGCTAAAGCCCAAACCTTACGCCCTGGAAAATGCCCCCAACCTCCCGTCCAAGCTAACTTTGACGCCGCCAGGGTGACTATACCTAACTTCTATTACTGTATTTGAAGTTGCTCTTATACATGTGCAGTAGCATTGTAATTACTTGAGTGTTAACATGGAATTGCATGTATGCATGTGTAGTAACAGTGTCATTACATGAGTAACAATGTATTCCAGAGCAGGCTGCTGAGGGGAGAAAAGCTCATAATAATGTCCGGAACAGAGCAAATGGAATGGCATCAAATACATAGAAACCATAGAAACCATGTGTTTGATACCATTCCACCAGTTCTGTTCCTGCCATTACCACGAGCCCGTCCTCCCCAATTAAGGTGCCAACAACCTCCTGTGTTGCATTCATAAATTGTTACCTATTCATTTAGAAATTGTTTTGTCATTACATAGTAAAGCGTTTGAGCATTTGTGTTATTACACAAGTGGAAGAGATAATAAAAGAAAAACACTGAATACAATGTTATTTCAGCATTACTACACAGATATACAGCAACTTGTATGTACTTTAAGTGCGACCAGTGCTGCAGGTATGGATAAAGCCATGGCATGTCAAAGTCAGGAGGAGTAGGGTAAAGTCGCCCCTAAATGCTGATCTTGGGTCAGTTTTGCAACCATTCCCAACTAATGGTTAAGTTTAGGATTGGGGCAAGGGAAGCTTATCCTAGATCTGTACATAGGGGAAACCTAACCCCTGAGCTCTAAGCCATACCATAGCATCACATTGTCATATAACCTTTGATCTTTGTCTTTGGCACAGTATCTGGGCAAGTGGTACGAGATCAAGAAGCTCCCTGCCGTCTTCCAGAAGGGCGAGTGTACCACAGCTACCTACTCCCTGGAGAGCCCCGGAGTCGTTGGTGTGCTCAACAGGGAGCTGCTGTATGTACATTAAAGAAACGTTTTTTTTATTTATTTTTTTACATTCAACTGAGACTCAGCGATATGACGTTCCCACAAGCAGCAACGCAGATGCAGATGCGTGCAATGCAACATAATGTACTCGTAGAGTATCACAGAGTACCTGTGCATGTGCACGGGAGCGTTTCCATAGCTACGACGTGATAGCTGCCTGATCTGAAACAACAGAGAAGTTTTGCCTCGTGCTTCAATGCTGTTAGTTATTGTTGGAAATCATGCATCGCTGACTTCAAGTTTAAAGAGATAGTTCGTCAAAATGCAATGTTTGTATCTCAATCCAGGAGGGCAGACTACCTTTTATTAACTCAAGTCTAAGCCTCCTATTCAATCAAGTACATGTAATGGAAAACCGCACTGTAGGTTTACTCAGAATGGTAAGTTAAGGACAGGTGGGATGTGATGTCATTATCCAATGAAAATGTCCACAGCTTACGTGGTGGTGAGTCGGTTAACAAAGTTATCACCTCAGCTATAGCATTAACATTCCCAGTGAATGTGCAAGTGCTGTTTTCCTTTATCTGCCATTGATTGATTAGAGGCCCATGAGTTAGTAGGCCTCATAAAACGCCATTGTTGAATGTGTTTAACCTCTAACCTCTCTCTCCCTTTTTTTCCTCTCAGTGCTGATAACACTGTCAGTGTTATCACTGGCTATGCTAAGGCCAAGGACCCCTCTGAGCCCGCCAAGCTGGAAGTCAGCTTCTTTGAGGGTAAACACACGTCAAGTCTAATATATTTGTCTCAACATTCTCGTGAGGTTGACCTAAATAAGTCCATTTGACTTCTTAAGTGGTCTGTTTCTGACCCATGTTCCTGTATATGTATAGTGTTATAGAGTGGGCAGTGTCGTGTTAGCACACGGTCAGGCAAACAAATTGACAGGATACACTTCCACACTCCATCCCCCAGGGGGCAGCAGCAACCTTGTCCAGATGCTGAGCCTTGTTGATAAGCACATCAGGTGCTGCCAATTGAAGGTGATGGTCAGTCATAGTAGCAGCTGGTAAGCTGTGAGGCTGCTTGGTTTGTTTGGTGGCCATGAGGCCTTTCGTTTGTTTTTGTCTTTAGTTTGGGCATGCGTTTGATATTTTTCCTTTTTGTACATATTCATGTTTTGTCACCATCTAAACAAATAATAATCTACTTGGATGACCAAGAGGTCAAGAAAGACTGAGCTGGCCCTGGACCAAGGTAAGGTTGCTGTCTCCCTGAGCACATGTACATTCAACACCAAGGCGCATACGCAGATTTCTCAAACAAATGCACACATTCAGGTTACAGACCATGTAACTAGGCCTAGGACCCCTAGACAAAGCGAGTGCAACAATATCCTTAGGCTAGTTATGGGTTTCGTAACAATATTTATATTCATATGGACCACTGTAGAAAAATGTAAAATTATAATCCATATATTGTTTTTAATTATTCTCTTAAATAAACTACTAAATATTTTTCCTCTCCTGCAGACTCTCCCCCCGGCAACTATTGGGTTCTGTCCACCGACTACGAGGGCCACTCCGTGGTCTACGGCTGCACCGACATCCTAGGCAGCTTCCACGCGGACTTTGCCTGGATCCTGAGCAGAGAGTCCACCCTGTCTGAGGAGAAACTGGAGGAGCTGTACGACGTGTTCACTTCCAACGGCATTGACATCGACGTGATGACCGTCACCAACCAGAGCCAAGAGCTGTGCGCCGACATGCCTCTGTGGGCCTGAGAGACCTGATTCAGTCTACAACATCCGTATGATTTGCATTCATAACATGGCATGAACATAGACTGCTGCTGTACAACGTCCAATGGTTGATACCTGCATGGTTGTTTGGTCTGTACATGTTATCTTATGAGGAAATGCAATACAATTTAAGAAGAAACATTTATCTGGTGTGAATTTGTACTTTTTCTGACTAGTATCTATAATGATTCCAATCACCTCGCTGTTCAGTGGGGTGACTGTATAAAATGTAAGCTTTTGTCACAATCAGCAAGCAAATGTATGATTTAGAACAAGAGAGAAACCAGTCCAATGATGCAAAGGCATAAAAAACATATTCTCTGTCACCTTATATGACAATATTGCTACCATATTGCTACCATATTGCATTCCATATTGTCTCAAAAGTAAATAGGTATTTAGAGCTGAGTGTCCTACTGCGAATTCACATGCTCAGTACAGTACAGTATTTTTCTAAACTGATTTTCTGTAAAGCACTAGATGGCACTATGACCGTGGCGGAATTCAGACTCTGTACCCTTCTCCCTGACGTCTGCACATGCGCCACACTTGGTTACACGACGAACACTTGTGGGGGCCCTTTTTGTACTGTAATCATAGTACAAGTTAAATAAATATATTATTTATATGTATTTATCACAAATAGATCCAGATTGTCTATTACAGTAATATAATTAATATATGTTATGGACAGTTATAGTACTAGTTAAGTATTGTAACGTGTCCAAAAGCAACAGGGATGCCTGTTACTCCAGGATTAGTCTTCTAAATATATAAGTGATTGTGTACGCTGTATTTATAATTACAGTGAAATTTGAATGTATTATTGTTTACCTTTGAAGCATTATAGAGGCTTAGCACTGTTATTGGACAGCCCTGTCGTGAGCCTTTATCTCATGCTGTCCAGTCTCTGGGAACAAACCATGGAATTTATAGCTAGAGCTCTTTATAGGGCTAAACCCACTTCACAGTGACTACATAATGCAGGGTGCAAACAAGCCGAACAGAAATCCCAGCTTACACCAGGGAGATTCTTAAATTAGCGGTTTAGCTAAGTATCTTAATACTTTGTTTATTTAATTCCTAAGTCCTTTATTAGTGAGTTCCTCTTCTTTTTTGGGATGAAGTGAGCATTCCCCTCACAATATGGTTGTCTGGTTAGACAGCCCCTCCCCCCCAGGCAGACAGACAGAAACTGTTCACAAACGGTTTTCTTTCTGGTTCGACATCCTCATGTTGAGCCTTCTCAGGGTCCAGGCCACTCTTTTTATATTTTCATTCAAAGCATTAAAATACATGTGAGGATCACTCTGGCCTGCACTCCTATAGATGTGGTAAAGAGAGATATATCAAACTCTACCAAAACAATGGAAATGCCATGGCAATGCCACTCACGTGTCCCCCCCTTTCGGGAAAGATTTAGAATCTTCTCATTGCCTCCATCAAAATTAGCCAGCATTTAGGCCAGAGTTTCCCACCCAAGGGGTGCACATTTTGTTTTAGCCCTAGTACTACACAGTTGATTCAAATAATCAACTCATCATCAAGCTTTGACCAAAACGTGCACCTCTTGGGGTCCCCGGGACAGAGTTTGGGAAACGCTGATTTAGGCTATTGTTTATATGTGTATCACAGGAGGCTGCTGATTGGAGGCTCATAATAATGGCCGGAACAGAGTGAATGGAATTGGATCAAACACATGAAACCATGTTTTTGATGTATTTGATACCGTTCCACTAATTATGCTCCAGCCATTACCACGAGTCGGTCCTCCCTAATTTAGGTGCCACCAACCTCCGGTGATGTGTATTTCACACTATTTTGGGGTAAAAACCAGAGAGTAATTCTATACTATTTTATTTTATATTTTTTATATAAATTTTTTTATCCCAGCCACCGTCCCCGCAGGAGGGATTTTGCCTTTTGGTAGGCCGTCATTGTAAATAAGAATTTGTTCTTAATGGACTTGCCTAGTTAAATAAAGGTAAAAAATACATTTTAAAAAATGCTTGTATGGATGAAAACAGCCAAATATATCCAAATTGGATTTTACTAACCACATTGTGGGCCTGTTAGAACACCAAAATCATGACAGATTTTACGAATATCCACATTGTGACACCAGTGTCCTTTCCCCCACGTTCTGCATTCCAGTGATCTCATTGTCCCCCAATGATGAAATCAGAGCAGAATATGGATCTGTCTCCATCCGTTTGCTAGTCACACACGATATCTCATTGCACTGATTGGCCCTTGGGGGGGGGGGGGGGGGGCTTTAGTAATCAACTGAAGTTCCAAACTTTGAACGAGCGTATCTTCTGTCCCTTTTGAGCTATATATGCCTCTCTTCACAAGAAACATGGGTGGCAGGTAGCCTAGTGGTTAGAGCATTGGACTAGTAATCGACAGGTTGCTAGATCAAATCCCCGAGCTGACAAGGTAAAAATCTGTCGTTCTGCCCCTGAACAAGACAGTTAACCCACTAGGCCGTCATTGAAAATAAGAATTTGTTCTTAACTGACTTGCCTAGTTAAATGAAGGTAAAATAAAACACATTTCCCATAAGGTGAACATTTTGAAACGCTGTGTAGACTATCTATAGGCACTGTAATTCCATACAGATACAGTTGACCATTAGTAAGACTTGATAGTTTTTCTCTCTCTCATTAATCCACCCAACATCAATTTGAATAATTGTGACTAATTGGCCCAAGGTGGGGCACTGCATCATTCGTGGGGGATGACATGTTTACTGTTGCCTTGTTACTCTTGGTTAGACAGCTGTACATGAACCAGCCATTTTCAGTAATTTACACTCCACTTTCAAATTGAAAGACATACTATTGCATTATGTCTGACTCGGCATGTAATTCCAGCAACAAGTTTCCCATAAGGACGTACACTGAGTGTACAAAACATTAGGAGCACCTCTCTAATATTGAGTTGCACCCATTTTTGCCCTCAGAACAGCCTCAATTTGTCAGGGCATGGACTCTACAAGGTGTCGAAAGCGTTCCACAGGGATGCTGGCCCTTGTTGACTCCAATGCTTCCCATAGTTGTGTCAAGTTGGCAGGATGTCCTTTGGGTGGTGGAACATCGATACACACGGGAAAATGTTGAGCATGAAAAACCCAGCAGCATTGCAGTTCTTCACACAAACCGGTGCGCCTGGCACCTGCTACCATACCCTGTTCAAAGGCACTTGAATCTTTTGTCTTGCTCATTCACCCTCTGAATGGTACACACACAATCCATGTCTCAATTGTCTCAAGGCTTAAAAATCCTTCTTTTAACTTTCCCCTCCCCTTCATCTACACTGATTGAAGTGAAATTAACAGGTGACATCAATAAGGGATCATAGCTTTCACCTGGTCAGTGTATGTCATGGACATAGCAGGTGTTCTTAATGTTTAGTACACCCAGTGTATGCACTCTGCCCATTAGATTATCTGCAAATTAGACTTTTTGGGGGAATAGATTTTTTTGATAAAATGCTGCTACTCTTCCTTCCTATATGATTTCATGACACTACATAAACGCCTGGTCTTTTGTCAAGAAAATTTGCACAATGATAGGTCACTCCAAGGTCATACCGATTGACCAAATGGTGACTTAAATGTGGCTATGTATATATTTGTATATATATATATATTTTTTTTTTATAACTGATATTCCAAAAAGTGCTGCATCATTCGTGGGGGATGACATGTTTACTGTTTCCTTGTTATCGCATGTATTCTTGTTCAAGAAAGTTTGGAATTTTGGAATGTTCAACATTTCAAATTCATGGAAAATTCAACTGACAGTTGATACAAGACTCAAAATGACAGTCTGTAAAACCTGGAGGATTTACAAACTGTTTTTCAACTTGAGGTAAGCAAGCAAAGCATTTAATGTATAATGTATTTAAGTTCAGAATAATATTTCTTCAATAGACCCTTTTCTGTGTTTGCAAACATTTCCAGCACGAGGGCGATGAGCGCAAGTTGTTGGCAGAACAAGGGTGAGTTCTTATAGAACACCAGCAAAAAAAGCCTCTATTTACATGTTGCATGTTACTTTTGGATTATAATTGTATTTTAAGTCTCGTAAGAATGTCCTGCATAATATAATGTTCGTGTCATCATCGCAAATCAACTGTATTATACTTAAAAACACTTAAAAAATACTTTAAAATACTTAAAAAACACTTCAACTGCAACCAGTAAAATTGCTCAGAGGCTAGATTTTTGGTACAGCCTATATCAATGAGCATTAGCATTCTAGCTAACAACTGCTGCATCCAAAAGAGTTATATTGCAAAGATCACAACCAAATATAATCTTAGTGACTGTTCAAGCAAGAATCAAAACATAATTGTAAGCTTATGAGAACCCCAAAAAGTTATTTTGTTTAGAAGTAATAAACATTTTAATCTAGGCTAGGGTTGAATGGGCGCAGATGGCGATGGTTTCTTACTGCCGCCAAGAGTCGTGCACATCTGTGCATGACGTCAGTGTGTCGTGTACTGGAAAAGGGTCTACATGAAGAAATGTATTTGTGACATCTTGTTTTAGCACTACCAAATTTGATATTATGAAGACTGTTTAGCTAGCTAGCTAGCTAGCTAGCTAACAACTGTCATTAGCTCGCTAAGTTAGTAAGTAATGTTATGCCTGGAGTTGAAAAAAACTCTGTGGTTAAATCACTAAATGCATGATGTTACATTGTTTCAGTTGTCTATGAAATCCATGGGCAAGTTTCCAGTATTATTAGTTGTATGTACGGGATACACATGGTACAGCGTCCAACGAAATGCAAACTTCCTTCTCAATCTTCCTTACTTCTCAACCATGTTAAAATCTCAACTTGTCTGTCTGTGTGAGTGTGTGTATCTGTTTGTGTTTGTTTGTCTGTCTGTCTGTGTCTGTTTGTGTCTGTCTGTGTGAGTGTGTGTGTGTGTGTGTCTGTTTGTCTGTCTGTCTGTCTGTCTGTCTGTCTGTCTGTCTGTCTGTCTGTCTGTGTCTGTCTGTTTGTCTGTCTGTCTGTGTCTGTCTGTCTGTGTGATTTTGTGTCTGTCTGTCTGTTTGTCTGTGTGTGTGTGCGTGTGCATGTGCGTGTGCGTACATGCACAGTGACTGGAGGGTGCTAGTATAACAAACATGGCAACAGCGTAACAACCCTGAGTCTACTTAACCCTGCGGGAGCCTCATGCTCACACCTAGACTGGATAGAGAGCGCGAGAGAGACTGTCCAGCACTGTCCCCCATGCAATAACACCCGTAGTTAGCAGAAACACCCCACCCCCCACAATACTGAACACCTAGCTGTAGACTAATCCCACTTTATCCCTCCAGGATAAAAAAAAAGCATAATTCGAGGAACTGCACCAAGGGCCTCTGCTGTAAGCGGCTGGTGAGCACAAACTGTCAGATTAAGACGTCTGAGAGGATGATCCTGGGTCACACATTTAGCAGGAGTTTATTTCCTACCAAATGACCAGCTTGGATGTTTGGCCAGTGTCACTGTATGGAACTACAGAGAGTTTTAATAGTCGTGCCAAACCCAGACACCTTGTCAAAACAAAACAACAAAAAAACATGGTTGTTCTTCCCACATAACACAGTGCACACGGACAACCTTCCCTGTACTCTGTTAGTGGCCACCGAGGGGTAGTGGTTACTTATAAAGGCCTCCCCTTTTTCTACCATTGGAAAAAGGGAGCTAAAGCATTTAGGTGTCTTAACCGCGGCCTAAAGTGCTAACAAGGGCTTAGTGAGGTAAATGTTGAAAGAGGTTTAGCCTCCCAACGCTTAATGCAGGACTCCTGGGAGTAATTACTGTGAAGCGCCTGGTCCGGCCGGTGCGTAGTTGGATGAGGAGATCACCCCAATGTCAGGAAATAGGGAGACTCGGGAGATAAAGCCAGGCTAATGGAGTTGAGGCAAAGCGGTGTTTAAAGTTTTTTTTTGGTTAAGGCCGTTAGTTAGCCGTTAGTTGCTGACACAGGACAGGGGTGTGGCTGATTGGCTGGTCACCACTTATTACTTATTAGAGGTGTCAAGCTAGGCTGCCTTACCAAGCTAGGCTGCTCTACCAAGCTAGGCTGCTATACCAAGCTAGGCTGCTCTACCAAGCTAGGCTGCTATACCAAGGCCCTGAGGAATCCATCAGCATCATATTTTGTGTACTCCTGACCTGAAGATACAGTATAGCTTTAAGGTTTTTTATTCCGTTTAACTTCTCGTTCTGTCTACTCCGTTGGGACCAGCCAGTCACAAGCTGTTCTCATTGGCAGGAACTTGAAGGTGAGTCAAATGAACTTCCCTCTGTCCCCTCTCTCTCTCTCTCTCTATCACTCTTCAATCCCTCTTCTCCCTCTTCCACTCTCTCATTCATTCTTCATTCTAACGTGTGTTTCAAAAGCTTAACACTAAAATAATATTTTATTAAATTGAATAATGCAAAGAGCACAGATCTGTAAAAAAAAATTTTATAATACAGTGAAACTCCTTTTTTTTTGAAAAATAGACTATTTCCGTTTAGTAAACTGCACAATTTATGTGAAGCACATTATGGAAATGTGAGTTGCAGTATTTGGAACATACATTGAATAATGTGATTTCCCATCTAATTTAAATATTATGGTTATTTTGCTCACGCTCATTGGTTCATCCTCACTGAACAAATCATGTTATAACCACATGCACGTAAATTCCATATATGTATATATATATATTCTATCTACGTAGACTCTACATATTTTAAATTGTATGTATTCAACAAATAAACCCTGTTAAATGCATTTTACAGTAGTTGCAATCAATCAATTTGTATTCACAAAAGTTGTTCCTTAAGGGAATAGTTCAGTGATTTACTCAAATTTGGGGTCAAAAAATGCTAATTTTAGCATTTGTTGAATAAGTTAGTCTAACTGTGGATTAACCCCCCACACAAAAAAAAGAAAGAGTGTGGATTGTATTCACTCCCTGTCTATAGATGGGTAGGTTGCTCATATCATCTTATTCATTATGATGTTATTAAAAGCTAAACTGATCCTAGTTCAGCACCAGGGTTGGGTAGGTTACTCATATTATCTTATTCATTATGATGTTATTAAAAGCTAAACTGATCCTAGTTCAGCACCAGGGTTGGGTAGGTTACTCATATCATCTTATTCATTATGATGTTAAAGG